>MU223214.1:110105-128816 GCA_018584345.1 Thuja plicata
TTATTATCCAACCGATTTTATCATAATTAAATATATCAATAATATATCCAATATATTAATTATTATTATTGCCACTTTGTCCAATGCGTTGATCTTTGCCGTAAAGGCCAAAACATTAACACATAATGCTACTTTATAAAATTAAAACACTGAAGTAATATAATATAACATTAGCTTTATAGCTTTAGTGCATCATTTAAATGGAAATGCGAGGAGAAGGTAATGGATTTGGATAGATAAGTAAAGGGGAATGAGCAAAACTTATTGCATGAGTTTGCCACTTGTTAGTATGCAATTTTTTTGAAGTTATTCCATCAAAATGGGGCCAAAACAAAGAGGGAGGACCCAATAGTTGAGCATCCTAACTTCACAACTCTCAAAATCCCATATGGCAATTTCAAATCACCATAGATTATTAATAGTGGCTTACTTGGTAAAGCCCTTGCTTATAACAACGATTTTGAAGTACATGTATTAAATATGAAGCCACATCAGCATGTTTTTTTGTTAAGCTGTTGAAAAAATCACCATCAAAGTGGTAGATTAATAGTTGTGCATTAAGTCATGTTTTATTATTGTGTTGGTGTGACATCACTTTTGATTTGTTGCTTTTTAGATCTAAGAAATACCTTCAATTCAATTACGAGTACTCATCATCAACACTAATGGGTCTAAAACTATTGTGGAAAGTAGTAAGAAGGATAAGGATAATTTAACCAACAATATTGTCAACCATCATCTGTATTAAGAGGTTTCTCATTTATGTCACATGAAACCTCAATACAGAGCATGTTATGGTGAACAAGATCCAATTTCTTGATGATTTTCTTCCATACAATTCACCTTGCCAAATATGAGAGGTATGGGCTTACGAGTGTGCTGTCAAAAAAATCACCCACAAAGTGGTAGATCAATAATTGTGCATTGAGTCATGTTTTATTGTTGTGTTCGTGTGGCATCACTTGATTTGTTTCTTTTTGAATCTAAGAAATACGTTTAGTTCCATTATGAGTACTCATGATCAACACTAATGTGCCCAAAACTATTGTAGAAAGTAGTGAGAAGGATAAGTGAGGATATGTTAACCAATGACGTCATCAACCATCATGTGTATCAAGAGGTTTCTCATTTATGTTACATGAAACCTCAATAGAGGGCATGTTTTGGTGAACAAAACCCATTTTTTTGATGATTTGCTTTCATACAATTCACCTTGTCAAATATGGGAGGTATGGGATCATGAGTGTGCTTTCGTAAAAGTCACCACCAAAGTGAGATCAATAGTTGTGTGTTAAGTCATGTTTTATTGCTGTGTTGGTGTGGTGTCACTTGATTTGTTGCTTTTTAGATCTAAGAAATATATTTAATGTGTACTCATGATCAACACTAATGGGCCTAAAACTACTGTGGAAAGTAGTGATAAGGATAAGGTGAGGATATTTTAACTAACGACGTCATCAATCATCATGTGTATCGAGAGGATTCTCATTTATGTCGCTTGAAACCTCAATATAGGGCATGTTATGGAAAACAAGACCCATTTTCTTGACGATTTGTTTTCATATAATTCACATTCTCATGTGTGCTGTCGAAAAATCACCCCCAAAGTGGTAGATCAATTAGTTTTGCATTAAGTGATGTGTTGGTGTGGCATCACATGATTTGTTGCTTTTTAGATCTAAGAAATACATTTAATTCAATTATGAGTACTCATGATCAACACTAATGGGCCTAAAACTTGTGTGGAGAGTAGTGAGAAGGATAAGTGAGGATATTTTAACAATGTCATCAACCACATGTTTATCAAGAGGTTTCTCATTTATGTTACATGAAACCTCAATGCAGTGCATGTTATGGTGAACAAAACCCAATTTCTTGACAATTTGCTTTCATATAATTCACCTTGTCAAATATGGGAGTTATGGGCTCATGAGTGTGGTTAATGTTTATCTTCTCTTTGTTCATAGATTCTTGAACTTTTTGTTTGAATGCAATGCCTCTATCCTTATAATATCCAAATGTATGAAGATGGTAAAAAATTACTGAGCCTTTTGTGGTTGACAAAAGGTATGACATTAATATTGAATTTCAAAAGTTGTTTTGATGCCATATGCATAGGCTTATGAGGTAAATCAGGTTGTTGGAATGGATCATCCTTTAGCTAGTCTAGGAGATGGCATAGGATGAAAGATTGTTGGATTATTTATCTATGTTTAGGGTTGTTCAATGGCATTTTGGAGCAGAGTTTAGGAGAATTTATTTGAGCCGAGTTACTGAGTTTAAATGAGCAGACTTAGAAGAGAAGAGCTGTTATAAATTCATAAGGAGCAACAAATACTAAATGCTGGCCGACCTAACCAAAGGGAAGTTCTTTTTAATTAAATAAAAAATATTATGCCTTGGCCGACCTCCTGGGATGTGCACCCAGCTTTGGGCGAGGAAAATTAATAAATAATTCTTGGACGACCTAAAGAAAAATATAAATAAAGTTTTTGCAAGGGCCAACCTCTTGAAAGGTGGCACCTATTTAGGAAGAAATTATTACAAATTAAATATTTTTTATGCACCTTTCTTGGCTGACCTAGTGAGGAAGTATGTTCCTTGGTGAAGAGGTGCCTTTTGGAAGGAACGAATAGGAGATTGATGGGGGTCATTTATTTACCAATTCTTTGAAAATCATTTCTGATTTTAGAGCAGACCTTGTGTATATAGGGCAGAAAAAAAGGGTTTATTGCAGCAAAATTTATCATATATTTGAGCAGATTTATGAAGACATGTTAGTGAAGATACTCAAGGCAACATTATGCAAATAGTGTGAAGAAATATACCAGATTTCTTATCATACTTTTGAAGATTATATTGCAGATCTGAGTGAGGGTTTGTAAGCAGAATTTCAAGGCTAATTTGTGTGAAGTTGTGGGCAGACTTTGAAGACCTTGAAGGGATCTAGGGAAGATCCAAATATATTACTTCTTTTACTTCTCGAAGGTTGGTGCCTTATACTTAGCGAATTCAGGAGGTTGATGTCTCTTACTAAAAGAGATAGGAATGTCTTGCTGAGTTGGTGCTCAGTGGAGGGGATTGGTGTCTCTTGTGGGTTGGTGCTTACAAAGTTGTAAGCTCTTTATAAACACAATATTTTGCCTTGGTTTTCTCCTGCAAGAGTTTCTGTGTAAAATTGTGTGTGCAGCTTGTGTTTCTTTTGTTAGATCTTTATTGAATGGATGCTTTGTTCATTGCTTTTAAGATTGCTAAAATTATAAATGGGAAAGTTGGTCTTATACGGATTCACCCCCCTGCTTAGTATAAGTACTGTGTCTTTTTTCAATTGGTATTGGAATAGGTTCCTTCAAAAAAGCCTAACCGCTTGAAGGAAAGATCTTAAGAACACACACGGCGAGCCAAGAAGGGCCCTCCTCAAGCCGATTTCCATTGTTCAATCAGAACAACTATGTTTTTTGCAGGTTTAGAATGCACACATATTTGATGGCCCATGGACTTGATATATGGCAAGCAGTTGTGGACGGCCATTGGCCAAGCCGAAAAAAGAGCATTCGAGAGAGATGCAAAAGCTATGAATGCAATCCTAAGTGGGCTTAATGAAATCGAATTAGTCAAAGTCATGCTTTGCATTTCGACAAAAGAAATGTGGGATAAGCTTCAAAAGAATTATGAAGGAGATGACAAGTGAAAAAGGCCAAGCTCCACATGACAATTTGAAAGCCTTTAGATGAAGGAAGTAGAAAATGTTGCTGCATATTTTCTCCATGTGGATGAAATCGTAAACACTATTTGCGGTCTTGGAGAAAGGATTTAGGGTGAGGTTTTGTGCAAAAATTATTAAGATCTGTCCCCATAATATTTGATGCAAAGGTTTCGTCCATCGGAGAAATGAAGGATCTAGACACCTTGAAGATGGACGAGTTGTATGACATTCTTACGACATACGAAGTGATGACCAAGAATGGAACCACATTAGAACAAGAAGCCTCCTTAAAAGCATAAAAAAGGATGAAGAATAAAGTTCTAACAACAAGCGAAAGTTTTAGTGATGAGGAAGAAGCTTACTTTGTAAAGAAATTCAATAAAGGATCTAGCAAGCGCAAATGAAAGTATACTCTTAAATTTTTTAATTGTGGCAATATAGGTCATTATGCTGCCAAATGTTCACATGTTGGAAGTGAAAGCAGTGGAGAGGAAGAAGTATATCACGACAAGAGAAAAGGAAAACCATCATAGCAAGAAATGCACTCAATGAAAATCCAAAAAGAAAAATTTTCAAAGATAAAAGAAGAGCTTATATGCCCAAGAAAGTAATAACTCATCTGAAAGTGACAACAGCTTTTCAGAGAACGAAAGAGAAGAAATTCTTTTCATGGCCATGGAAATGAAAGAAGCATGAAATTAAGAGACTTAAGAAAAGAAATTCAAAGTTGAAAGATCAAATTTGAGAAGACGCTGAAAAGTTTGAGAAAACAATTATGGACTTGAAGACTCAAGCTGAAGAAGTTAAACACATTGAAGATACGTTGAATGAGCGCAAAAATCTCGGAGCGAGAGAAATTGAATCGAAAATTGTTTCCTTGAGGGAGGAGCTAGAAAAGACTAAAGAATCACTGAACCGAAACATGAAGCTTGAGAAAAATCCACCGAACTGATCATGCGATTTCACCCATAGATTACCTTTGACCTGAATGATTTGTGGTCTTTGTCCTTTCGGTGAAGTTTTGTTGAATATTAAAAGATTTGTGGAGATATTTGAGCTAGATTGTGATACCTTTACAGGTTAAATAAGTTGTGGTGCAGGAGCACCAAGGACAATCAATCCAATCATGAAAACCATGAAGATCTTAAAGACATTCAGTAAAGACCAGAGGAATGGTATACACAATCAGAGCCCTAAGAAGATCAATTGGAAAGTCCTAGAGTCTATAATGGCTTTCAATATCATATGATTGTAATTATGTCAATATAGTCCTAAAAGGGCTAATTATGCATTGTAAGTGGACCAATAGTGTCCAAGGGAGTTAAGGGGTTGCTTAGGGGTTAGGAGTGCTTAGAATAAGTCTCCAAGGTGTTTGAAGACCTTAGGAGTTTTTAATTTACAAGTTTAATTAGTTTTAAGTTATTTTCAAAGTTAACAAATTCAAATTTTTGAATGTAAACGGCTAATTGGAAATTTGGTGGGAAAGTGTGTTTAGGGGTATTTTACCAAACAATAAACTAAATAACCAATCCAAGGTGGTTGGGTAAGTTAAGGGAAAGTTATAAGTTGATGGAAGAATAATTCATTGTACGGGCAGAGAAGCCTGGATTGTATGGACAGTGACTAGAGATTTCAATAAGACTGCATTTTTCATCAATTTTGTGATATATATGTTGTGTTTTATGTGAGTTTTGATTGGCACAAGTCTGCAAAGCATCTAAGAGACATTAGGAGGTAATATTAAACATCTTTGAATGTTTTGAAAGTCATTTGATATGACTGTTTTTCCATTTGCAGCGTATTAAGCACTGTCCTGTACATTTTCTATAACAGTTTGAGTTTCTTTATATGAACCCTGACCATTCCATGGACTCAAAGGCCTAGAATCCATGGAATGTGACTTATCTAACATTGTATCATAGTTCTTTAATCAAGCATATGCAGAAAGGTGGAGAAAAGGGTGATCACAGTCAGCAATTGGTGAAATTACATTGAATTTGATGGCATAGGTATAGCAGCGGATGATCTAGTCAAGTAAGGGGTGCATTTTATGATTTGGGATGTCTTATAATGTTTATTGATTGGTGAATCAAGTGCCTGTTGTGCCTAGGAGTGTTTGGAAATAAGACATTTGAGAAGCCCTAGAATTAAGGGTTTGGAACACCAAAATTGGGGCTTTTGATGTTACAGAAGTTCTGAGACTAATTCCTTTTGGATTTGAGTCATTTACAACATAATAAGAGACTGCCTAGAGTTAGGAGTGTTGGGGAGTTGTTGGGAGGGTACTTCCTTTGTTGAATTGCCCATTTTCATGACAAGTGACAGGGTACAGACCTAGAACAGAGACATTGGTCCAAAGAAACATACTGAATGCTTGGGGTAGAAGGTTGTATGCATTAATGGGTGTCTGAAAGTGACAAGAAGTTGTGTGGTGTTTTGGGAATATTTCAAGTTATGCTTTTGTGAAGATTGCTGCAGGGCTACAAGCAGTGCAATTAGGCCTGTCTTGGCATTGAAGGAGATTGGAGTGTTGGGTATAGGAACAAACCAAATAACTTACCAAAACCCTTTGAATCCTTCACAAGTAGACTATATCCATCACCCTTGGCCATTGGAAGGGTAACTACACACATTTGAAGCATTTGAAGAATTGAAGGATTTGGAGAATAGTAGTTGATCCTCACAAACTTGTAAACTTGTAGTTGGGCTATCCATCCACCACCCTTACCTCTGCATCAAGTTGCAAGTAACAAATTTAATGAAGTTGGCAGCCAAGAATAAATCTGTAGGAACAATAATTCTACTAAGCAAGTCATTCCATTTTATTGCTTGCTAAGTATTAAAGAGTGAGATCAAAATACAAGAGGACAACTAGTATTTATTTGTTTGCAATCCCTATCAATTCATTTTCAAGTATCATATAGGTCGCATTAAGGGAATTGCTGATATTGCATATCGGGTGAGCCACAATGTAAGGAGATGGAGTTGGAATTTATGGTAGTTTGGTGTGCAACAACAGGGTGGAGAAATATAGAGGCCTGATATACAAGAACAACATTGAATACAACCATGTATGTTGCCAAAAGGGATTGGTATAACAAATTTCTGATGTATATGAGAGTCTTCAAGTTTTGAAGGTTAGCAAAATTTACCTTTCAGCTATGTATTTGCATGATAAAATTTTATTAGTATTTAAATATTTAAATGCCAAATGTTTGTAAAAATGTCAATGACTATCACCATGTATGGCAACTGTTTGTGATTAATGCCTATGATAAATATTAATATTTGCCAAAGTTCGTAGACTCAGACATGGAGTGTATTTGGCAAGTCCAAATCTTGGCAACTTAAAATGTACTAAAATTTCTTATAGAACATTTTTTTCTTTCTTTTTTGGAAAATTTAATTAGAAAATGTACCGAACGAGTCAAAAAACTATGAGTAATTGTTTTCTAGTAAATTATTGAATGAGTCTTGAAACTAGGAGGAAGTGTTTTCTAGAAAATTTTAATCTTGAATACATATGGATTGCAAAATTGCATCATCACGCAAAGCTAGATAGTGGATGCAATAAGTCTGATGATTGTCTCTTAAAATCGTCAGAATTATTGCATCCAGGATCTAATTAGGAATTTATGATGATTGTCTTTGAAAATCATCATCATTAATTTCATAGGTTGGCAAGCTAAAGATAACTAAGTTTTTACATTTTCCTCTTCACCAACCTAGTGACAAATTGGGAGGTATAGGGTTTGGTCCTTGCATTCGATTGTGGCTCCTTGCTTGGCCTAGAAGATTGTGCCTGTGGCTGCACCCTGTTGGTTGATGGGAGTGGCTCCTCCTCCACCATATCAATGTCATCCAATCCAATCCCTTGCTTCATGTCCCCCGCCTGAAACCCTATTGGCGATATCATCATCATTTTCACACCAATTTTGTCTCTAAACGACAAAATCAGAATGTGACAAAGAAAATTGATTTATTATGAAAATATTTAATAATAAAATATCAAGATATGAATCGATAATAAATAATATAAATATATACCAATATCAAATATTATGATTTATTATAATATAGTATAATATATACTAAATATTAAATATAAATACTATATTAAACTTAAAGAGAAGAGATTTCCACAATCCATGATAGTAACAGCTTAACAATTTCTGGATTCGATTGTGTTATGAATTTTTTGCATCAACGTTTCGAATCACACTCCGTGATCCATCATCAGGATGAGCAATAAGAGAGCACAGAAAAAAATGAGTAAAGTTGCAGACCTAAACTTATCATGATGCAAAAAATTCATAACACAATCGAATCCAGAAATTGTTAAGCTGTTATATTAAACTTATCGAATATCTTAATCCATGCCTCACGGCTAATAAGACGCGATGCCTGGGCTCCAGGCTATGAAGTTGGTAACATAGTTCAACTTCATATGCATCATCAATCTTATGTTTATGGATGAATCTATTTACTCTAGTGGGAGGCAGTTTAGGACAACTTGGTAATAAAACTGCATCAATTTACCTTATAAAGTTATATATTGTTTAACAAGGTCTATGACCTTAACCCTACCAGATTCAAACATTTGAGCTCCTCTATGGGGTGCAAATACCTTATAATACTGATATCATTTATTGCAGTCAATTGGAATTTTCATTCAACTGTGTTTCAGTGATGGGAATGGCTAGTGGTCAAGGTCTTGCGACCACACGCATCATGCATCAAGATTCAAGACAAACATTAAAAAATACAAACAATTCATGTTGGTTAATCATTATTTTGCTTATTACCAAGACAATATCAAACTGTCTGATCCATGGAAGATAAATTTTTAATTTAAGAATGCTTAAAAGCTTTAGTGTGGACAATATAGCATACATCGCAAATAACACTATATAGTTTATACCATCAATAACATAAACGATAAAACAATATGAAGCAAATCAGTAACCACTATAAAACAACCTGCACTGAGTTCCGTGAATATTGTATGCCACCATTTAGAGATTTATCAGGATCTGGAAAGTGACAAACTGATTTGAAAAATAGTTTTTATCAGTTTTAAAGTGTGGGATTTCCTTACCCTTTCTCCAGGCCAAGATTATGTTTTGCATGTTGCAAAGATGAGATTACCATGCCACCATTGAAGCGATGTCTAAAGGTTGAGAAACTTCGATGATGTGTTGTCAAATTAACGATTTGTAAATCTATATTTATATTTTCACACCTTGAAGGCTAAAAGTAGCCAAAGAAGCAAGAGGAAGTTCAAGATTCAAGGAAAATTTACAAAACCAGCACAAGTATGCAGTCCCTTAGGGTTGGTCAAAATAGCCTGTTAGGATAGTTTGAAATTTCTCTCAACTTTTTAACTGATATTAAGCTGGCCTGATATGGTCTGCTGAAAAAATCTTAACTATGAATTAACCCCAAATTTGTTACTCATTGTAAACATCCATATTTTCAATGAAAACATCCAGATCTGCATATCAGAATAGAGTATCTTCAGATATGGGCATTTTCATTGCAGTTCAGAATAGAACACCTTCAGATCTGGGCATTTCCAGTGTGGATATAGAATTTTTTCAAAATAAGGTTAATAGTGACTTTTTTGCTTTAAATTTAAATTAAACTTGAAAAACATCAGCAGGTTTTATTGTGTTTTAATTAATTGACACTAACATATAAAAATATCTTAATCGACTGTAGGCCTTAAAGTTCTTTGTTCATTGACAGTACGTTGTATAATATTTATTTCATTTGACAACAGGTTCGATCATTGGATGATTTAGTCAAGTTCTATAAGGCGACATGTAAATCACTTCCATCAGCACATAAGTCACTTTTGATAAGGTAAGTAATACATCCAAATATTGTATCCTTGTAGTTAAATTTGTGAACTAGACATATCTATGGATTTCAAGAATTTTTACATACTTTTAATGTCTGGTTGCGGCTTGGATTTCACATATTTTTATACGATCTTCATATTTTGTCTGTTTTGTTGCAGGTATGAGTTGCAAGCTGACCGGTCCTTACTTGCAGAAGATGATTTCTTGTTTGAAGCAACTTATTTTGAAAATCAATTTCATTGGAATTTGCAATATTGGCTAGGTCAAAGAGCAGCCACTTTCGTGGCTAGGGATGAAATTTGGAAATGCAACTATTGTTCATTTTCAACCATATGTCAAGGGGTTCAAATCTTATCTCAAGAGTAACAGCTTTTATAGTAGCCAGATATCAAATGACTAGAAAATAAGTTCATCCTGATTATGTATTTTAATCTATGGTCTATCCAGAAGTTTTTAAATTATTATCAGCTTTGGAAGACACAAAAAGTTGAAAAGTTACGTTAAGTTGGATCACTTAGGTTGATTGCTTAATATTGTGTAGTTTATTTATTTGTATTATTAAAAATGAGAATCATATTGTACATTAAGTATGGGGGACACGACTTCCATTTTTTACTAAAAAATTCTGATATTGATGTAGATATCCCCACAATATTTAATCAAAACTGAATGGTGTGTTTGTTGACTTCAATTATATATATATATATATATATATATATATATATATATATATAAAAAAGTTAGTCTCACATTCCCAAGTCAGTCTGAACTTATAATTTGCTGTTTGTCATTGTTAAGTGGTTTTTAGGTCATTGGTTGATTGTAGGTGTTTTTTTTTTGCTCAATTTTAACATATAGTTTTTTCATTCTTGTTTGGAGATTACCATTGTCAACAAGATATAAGGAAACGTTGTGAAGCATAGAGAGGGGCAAATAGTGTTGAAGTTTATGGGAGTTGTCTCAACAAAGGAAGCAATTCTTAAAAGTAATTTTAAGTCAAAATAGTCATATATGTGGTTCAAAAGGTGGAGGAAGATAAACCATATTGGAGCACCAAAATCATTAAAAATGACTACTCCAAGAAGATTGGGCATGCCCAATGATGGCCTTGCAAGGTAAAAATTACTCCAAGACAAAGTGTTGCACTTTTTAAATGTCAATGAAGAAATAGATAACTTTAGTGATGAAAAATTCATTCTCACTAAGTGTTTAAGACAAGAAGTTGAAGAAAAGATGCAATTTTTCACTCAAGTAGTTAAGCTTAGCATCAAATTAGAACCACAAAATTACAAAAAAGTGTTTCAATTTAGCTAGGCATCCATGAAGAAGTTTGTCACTTTATTAAAGTGGAATTTGAAGATAAAATGCTTCAAGAAGCTTGGCAACACCCAAGAGAGGTGTTTGTTATTTAACACCAAAACATCAAAAAATTGCAAAGGGTTGAGAACACACCTAGAGGGTCGATTGTCAGTTTGTCATTCAATTAGAACATCAAGGCATCTAGGTGCATAAAATATCTTCATTGTCAAAATGTCAAATAAAAATTGAATGTAAATTGGCGATGAATGCTTGGGCATCGCCATTTCTCAAGTTTGAGACATAACAAAAGTGTTTCAAGTTATCTAGGAGCTTAGAAGTTCTCCATAGTCGCTTGAGAAATGCAAAATAGAAGAAAAATCACATGGGTGTCCTATGAGGAGACACAAAGGAAAAATGTCAAGTTTTAAATAGGAAAACACGTTCCTAAACCTATAAAGCACTTCCCCCTTTTATTATTTCATTACACTAAGTGCATTGCTAAGGAGAATGTTTTTGAATGGGTTGTAGAGTTGGAAAGTGCAAGTTAATGCATAGTACAACAAATTTATTTTGGTTTAAATCACTTTCCTAATAGGTACCCACTCTTCCTTAGTTACATTGGAGTATTTTCAACATGTTTTGGGCATCTTTCTTGTACATTTGATGATTGAGGGTTTCAAGGAGATTGCATTCAAGGGTTCAAATTTCAAAAGATTGGAGTTTACACCCCAAAAAATGTATTTTGATCATTGGAGTGATATATTTTGCATATTTAGTGTTTTTGTGGAGAGTTCCATCCATAAGAAAAGTGAAAATCATGGTTTGTATCCCAACAAGAGGATGATCTTCAAATAATACTTTGGTTCCTAGGGTTTTAGTAGTTTGAATAGTAAAAAAGTTGTAATTACTAGTGTGCGCAATAGTGTTTTGCTTAAAATATAGTATATTTAAGGTGAAATTTTCTATGGAGATATAATTGTTTGAAACCTTAGGTGATTGATATGGTTTTTTGTTTCTTTTTCAAATTAAAAGAATAATCATTTAGAAAAATTATAACTCCCAAATGATAGTGTTTTTGAGTTTAACAAAAAGATAATGATCATTAGTATTTTCTACCTTCAAAATCTATAAAAGAACAAGGATTTTAGTCTTTGGTAACAACACATTTTGAAGACTATCATAGTAGATTGAATCAATTCATGATGCCTTTGATTTTAGACTTGTAATTAGCAAGATTGGGATAACTGGCAAGAGCAGATTTTCATTATAAAGGTATAGTTTGTGATCAAACAATGAAAGTTCGGTTAGTGTATTGTTTATGGAGTTATACGTAGGGTCGGAAGAGGGGTGACTCATTGCCCAAGGATAGGAAGGCAATGGTCAGTTTACAAAAGAACTATATTTAGAAATTCTTTAAAACGTAAATCAAACTTCAAATACAAACATAAAGGAATCAATTAAAGTTGTATAAAAGACTGATAGAAGAATAATCAGAAAGATATTTGAAGAAAGTTAAACAAATCAGTAAGCAAACTATTCTAAAGATATATGTCACTTTAGGATAGAAGCCATAATTATAATACAAAACACTATCAGTTATAAAAAGCATCAACTAGGGTACTATGTTGGTGAATAGGTTCGCCCACCTAGGTTCTGCAGACATACTTAGACATACTTAGACATACCTAGGTTGGTGTATTCAGTTGTTTCATGCTTAGACATACTTTGACTATTGAAGACTCTTATGTATTTGGATCTGTTGAATCTTATGTTATATATTCAGTACCCGATTATGTAATCAGGGCACACTTGAGATACTACATGTTTTGATTTAGTTTTAGTTTATGATGATGATGTCATATATGAGATAAATGTATGAATGTATTGTGATGAATTTGGTTTAGGAAACCAATGCTATGCTTATTTAAGTATTGAATCTAGATATAGTTATATGCAATGAATTATTGATGTCGTATAATGTATTATGCTTTCATATCATATTGTTTTGGACCTACTGATGTGTGCAATGAGTGTGCAGAGATAGTTGACCATGGATCTAAATCGGGGACCCAGTATTGGAACCTATGTGAAATTCTGTGCATTTCAAGGTTCTGTTTATATAAAGAAACATGGACCTCGTTGTATAAGTATTTTATTCGTAAAAATGGTTTGCATGCGTGTATTTAAATTAGTTAATGTTAATGTGAATAAGCTATGTCATTTGCTTTAATTCATTGTGCCAAATTTGAGAATTATTGCAATTTAATGTTGACATGGCTAGTAAAGGGAACCATGGTTAGGTGTAGGGTTAACTAAGGTTACCTATGTGTAGTACCCAAGCTTACCCAAGGTTAGAAGTTTCTAGATGGTCAACTTGACTTAGAAATCCGTAGGTTAGCTTTAGGTGTAGTTTAGGAGGGTCTTTTGGGCTCCCAGAAGGTAACTGGGGTCAGTTTTAGCTACCCAACTAGGTACCCTAGGGGTTAGGGGTCATTTTCAATTATTAACGAGTCTCTAAACTCATTTATTGCTCCCCTAAAGTCTCATTTTCAAACTTGAGCGAATTTGAGAAATTGTGCAACTTTGGTTAACCTCTCTCTTCTTCTCAAGTTGCATTTAATTCCATTCATGGAGAATGAAGGCAAGTGGGAAGAAATAGATGGTTAGGGTTACCTCACCTTTGGTTAGTCTTGGAGGTTTGCCTATTTAGGGAAGGTTTTAGGATGAGTTGGGTGTTCACCCACTCTCTACCCTTAGAGACAGATTTCAGAATTGAAGGAGCTTTTGGAGAAGAAGGATAGGAAGGATATCTCCTCACTAAATTTCAACCCACCTTAGCTTTGGAATAAGGTTGGATCTTTTAAAAGTAAATTTATTTTTGTTCATATGTGTTCTTGAGCTTGAAACTCCATTAATGGAGTCCTATGTATTATTTAATTATTTTTCAAAGTTGAAATTTTGGTGATTCATTTTAAGGTGTTTTATTTTGTGTTGAATTTTGAATGAGATTCTTCAAGGCACACTCACCCTTGGGAGGGTAGAGTAACCTTGAAGGGGGTGGTAAGAATGACTCCAGTTTAGTGTAGAGTCTCCCATGTGAGGAGGGAAAGACACGGGGTTTCACGATACCCATGATGCCAGGTAGGGCTTAAGGGCACCTGGGGGGCATAAGGAGGTTATTATTCATGACTACATCTCGTGGAGATGGTCATTTCAAGTCCATGTGGCTTGAGGTTTTCAATTTTGTTTCTTGGCTTCTCCTACTGAGAAGGTCTACCACCACCCCTGTTTTCAGGAAGGCCTCTTGGAGACTTTCCTTCTGTTCAACCTTGTTTTGGGAAGCTTTATTGCTTGTGAGTTTCTGTGAGTTGAGTTTTGCATGTTTGTTTCCCGCTCCAATTTGGATCCCCAAGCTTGGGGGTGGCCTTGTAAACGCCTAGGTTGGGAGGTGAGCCTTCATGGTCAACCTAATTGCTTTAGGTCTTCAGCTGGACCTAGGAGTTTGGAAAACATCTTCAATCTAAGTTTTGTAATTTGGGCACAAAAAGAAGAAGCCATTATTGTAACCTTGCACTAAAATTGGGAATTACTTTGTATTTAATTAGAGAAGGGATATTTAAACATTTATGTAATCAAGATTCTGATATGTATTTGAAAGAAGTTTGAGGCATTATTATTCACATGTTTGATCTTTATAAAGGTCATGGAAATAGATGAGCAAATCGAATTCCTAAGTTTAGAAACATATTTATGTGATCATTGGAAATTTGATGGCTTTTTAAGCACTCATAAAATTAGAGGTAATGCGTTAAAAAAAATGGAATTTGTGCAATAAACTTTGTGACACTAGGTATTTCTTCATAAAGGTATTGAAGTTTAGGAGAATGTTTATTTTTCTAAATGTTTGTGGTTGAATATATTGTCATTGCTTCTCTAAAGAAATAGAGGAAGATCTTAAATAAAATTAAGTGAATAATGTTGTTCTAGAAATTAAGTTTTCTACAAGTCTATTTGTATAACACTTGGTTTTTTTTGAAATTTTTCAAAGAAATCAAAATGCTTAAAATTAAAATTTCTTTCCACCAAGTTGAGGAGAATAAAATATAGATTTTATTGGGCAAATAAAATTTTAAAAAAAACTATTGGGACATGCCCACTGTTTAGGTACAGTCATTTCATTATATATATATATATATATATATATATATATATATATATATATAAGGTTTCATTGCGTGACTGGTTTTGTTAAATCATAGGGCGTTTAAATATTAATAAAAAAATGAGTTTGTCTTTTGTTTTGAAATTAGGCTGGGTGGGAGGGCTGAAGCCCTCCCCAACTTGCGGTTTTCCCATGAGGATGGGGGTTGCGCGACACGCGGGCCACCCATTGTGCTAAGCACAGTGGGGCGGTACCGCCGCCTCCCTTTCTACTCGACTCCCTGCTTCCTTGCGCGGCGTCGTTTGCCTCCCTCCGCCCTACGAATAAACTTTGCCACCGCCACCGCCTCAATCCTTTGTCAATGGAGGCTAGGGCTTAGAAAAATAGACTGAGGGAGAGGGTAAATGTGATAAGTATATTTTCAAAACTTAGTTTAGGGTAAAATTATTTATTGCATGCAATTTTTTTTACTATTTATTAGAATTTGATTTTATAGTAAAGGTTAAATTAGATTTGATTTCTTAATCTAGATTTTGTTTATTAATGATTTAGTAATGCAAGATAGATTAAATCATTTATTATTAGCCTATATATTTTATTTCATGATTAGAATTAGAATTTTATTAAATTAAATTTAATCTTGTTAATATATTTATTTTTATAAAGTTTTATTAAAAAAATTGATATCTAGTGGATTTGATTTTATAGATTAAAAGAATTAAAAGTTAGATTTGTTTATATTTATTATTAAATAGTTGTATATTGGATTTTAATTAAATTAGATTTTATTATAAGTATGATTCAAAGGAATTGATTTATTTTCTTAGGGTTATTGCATTAAATTATGAACTTTTAGTATGATAATTACATTCTTAAACTGTTAGGAGTTAACGTTAAATTTAGGAAATATTGTAAATTATCATAATATTGTAAAGATTTAATACATAATTAATTTAGAACTAATGGACGTTATTATCGATGAGTAGGTTAAGACAACCCCTTACCTTTGTTTAACCTTTTGTAGGGTATTTTTGTCACCCTTTGACCAATTTTATACACGGTTGACTTTTAGTCAACCATGGTCAAACCTTGACCGTTCATCTCGATTCTCATACACAGTGTTCCTTGTACCCTCTAGACCATAGGATTCCAGTTTCATGCCTTTCAGAGATAGTTAACTTTTGGGTCAACTATCTCAATTTTCATGCGTAAGTCTTCCTAAGGGTTTAGCGGACCCTAGTAACTCTCTTTCATGCATTCCAAAGTATAGTTGACTTTTGGTCAACTATCTCAGTTTGCGTGCAGATCGAAGCATGTAGCTTAGGGATCCCTGTAGGATAGTTCCGAGAGCTATCCTACCTCGTGTGACCTTTCCATTTGTTGTTTTCCTTCTGCACCATTTTGCGTGCACTTGTTACCTTTGAGGTAGATTAGTTAACATCTTTAGTGTGTTATTAAAATTTTTTTGTTGGTGTGTTTTTGCCCAACTTTTGGGCATGACATTTTAATTGGGAGCCAACCGATTGGTGACTCTACTAGGGACATATAAAGAATCTTTAGTTACAAAAGGAAAAGCACTCTGCTAGAGATAAAAACTCAGAGGACCTACACAACATATTCCTCATTAAGAGGTGGCGACTAACAAATTAAATCTCATAAATATATGAATGAAGTGGTAACTTGTGAAAAAACAAGTAAAGACCCCTACCATTTAAGTCTTAAGTTTTCTAAGACTCAACCTTGTATGTGAGGTAGATGGTCGTTGACACAAGGATGCCCTACTAATCACATTGAGTTACAAAAAAATAAAATAATTAAACAAAACAAAGCAAAAGATACTAACCTTGAAAATAATTCAACGAGGTTTGATGGATACAAAAGATTCCATGATAGGGAAATAAACACCTCTAGATTTCAGCATGATGAAAATGGTCTCCCCACAATTGTCGAGCCAGATTCAAATATAACATTTGAGGAAGATATGAATTTTATTCAAACCAATAGAGCTTGCAATAATGATAAGAAAATGAATCCTTGGGATCAAACAAATAAACTATAGATTCTAAATAACTTCTCCTAGTTTAGTACTCCATCAAGCTCAGGAGTGTTAGTAATAACTGAGAGGGGGGGGGTGTGAATCAGTGACCTCAAAAATTAATCCTTGAAATCTTATAACCACAAATTATGTCTCAAGTTATCTTCTGTCCTATAAGATGAATGCCATGAAATACTTATATCAATTTTCTACTTGTCGGATTGCTTTGTTAAGCATTCTTCTGTATGTTTACCGGTAAGTAGTTAACTATTTACCGAAACACAGTAAATATGCAGAGTATACCGATCAATCTAGAATTAACTATGTAAGATACAAAACAGTAAAGAAATGAATCATACACACATAACACATGGATTTTTAACGTGGAAACCCTGTTAAGGGAAAAAACCACTGGGACCAATACCCCAAATTTTCACTCTTTTGAAGTGAGCCCTGTTAAGAGCCAACCTTGTTAAAGGTTACAAACACACTATTAGGTGTGACCTTGTTAGAGGATTTAGAAATAGTTTGTCAACTACTATCTGACATCTAATGCTACCATCCTTGATTAAACACTCACTTGGCTTGTCAATAGGTATCGGGCATATCCAATGCTACTCTTGTGATCAAACTTTTTGATACTCCTTGGATGTATCTCAATTGAAAAAGAATTTTAAGTCCCACTCGGTTAAGAGGCTTATATGCGTCAATGGTTAAATTGAAACACTACTGATCTGTTCATACATACAACTCAATTGCAGATTTTCATATCTATTGTAAGTCCATTACCTCTCTGATCAATATACTCACTTATACCTTTGCTCCACACTGTTCTGCTCTGTGATGCTTGTCTCACTGTTCGTCGGTGTCTGCAAAATCTAGCTTTTTCCTCAGCTTGTTGATCAGGACTGAATGAAGACTTTCTTCTCCTTCAGATTTTCTTTAGCATCTTTCCTCTTATTTTGTTCTCCTCACCTAATTCCCCCATTCATAATGAATTGGGCTTGTCTCTATATAGACATGATTTCCCCTTTTCTTGGCTTTCTTGATTCTTGGCGTGTTCCACAATTCTTGCCAATAGATTTAAAGCAAACTCCAATTTTATCTCAAAGAGATCTTCTTGCCAACTGGACAAATCATCTTTAAATCAGTTACTTATCTCCGACTTTAACTGGATGATTAAAACAATGATAAGTATCCATTAATTCTATCTTTATCTTCTTGACAGCTAAGCATTTTATCATTTTCTGAACTCTCTGTTCTATCGGTCAATACTTCAGTTAGTCATCAGCGATAACTGACTGTTTCGTCAGTGTGACTTAAGTTGTCATCGGGATCTTCGTCCTTGTCTTCTCCGTCAGGCAACACTAAAATTCTGTCCGTCGGGTTACATTGTGTTTTGCTCGTCGGGAAACACTGTAACTCTGCTCGTCGGTAATGCTGTGCATTAGCTCGTCGGGTAACACTGTGACTCTGCTCTTTTACTCTGACCATCGGTATGCACTCCGTCGATGTATGTAGTCACTTAGTGAATACTTGACTTGTATGCATTACTGATAGCATAGCCTTGATTCATAGGTTCTTTGAAGTCTTTGGCAGTATTTCCATGACCATATAGATTATATCAAGTTGACATCAATGACAA
>MU223214.1:130603-144801 GCA_018584345.1 Thuja plicata
ATACTTATAAGATAGGAATGAAGTCTTTCATACCAGGCTCGGGGTGCTTGTTTCAATCCATACAGGGCTTTGTGAAGTCTACATACCATGTCCCTCTTGTCTGGATCAACAAACCCTTCTGGTTGTTCAATGTATACCTCTTCTTCAAGCATTCTATTCAGGAATGTAGACTTGAAATACATTTGGTATACCTTGAAGCCTTTATATGTAGCATAAGCAAGCAATATTCTTACTCCTTCTAGCCTAGCAACGGGTGCAAAGGTTTCTCAATAGTCAATTCCTTTTTATTGTGCATACCCCTTGCATACTAGTCTTGCTTTATTTCTTGTGACTTCTCCATTCTCATTCATCTTATTCCTGAATATCTATTTTGTATCGATGACATTCTTGTCATCTGGTCTTGGTACAAGTATCCATGTCTTTTTTTTCTCTATCTGCTCAATTTCCTCATTCATAGCACTTATCCATTCATTATTATCTAGTGCAACATTGACAGATTTTGGCTCATAATCACAAATAAGACATCTTGTATTTAGAGACTTACTTCTAGTTCTCATACCAGCCTTCTTGTCTCCAACGATCTGGTTCTGTGGATGGTTCCTTCTGACATATCTTGCAAGTACAGGTTCAACTCTTTGTCTATCAACTTGATCATCATTTAGTTCTTCATTCGGTTCTCCATCACTTTGTGCATCATCTTGAGCAATATTTTGATCGTCGGTATTTGCAGCCTGATGCTCGGGTGCAATGATCTATTGCTTGGGAGCTCTACATTGTTGGTCGGGTAGAGTGTCAGGTTCCTCATTGTAAGTAAACCTATTGTAGTCCTCTGGTTCTTTAGTGCTTTCCTTTTCATTCTTCTCTGCAAATTCATCTATCTTTACATTTGCACTTTCGACAATTTTGATAGAGGCTTTATTTAGACATTTATAAGCCTTGCTCTTGGTAGAATACCCTAGAAAGATTACTTCATCACTCTTGGAGTCAAGTTTTCCATTTCTATCATCTTTTACTATATAACATTGACTGCCAAAATTTTTGAAATAACTTACATTGGGTGTGTATCCATACCATAGCTCATAAGGTGTCTTTCTTCAATTGTACTCTGTTCAATGTATAAACAATAGTACTGACGGCTTCTCTATAGAAGATTTGGGTGATGCCTTTCTCTATCATCAGTGTCCTTGCAGAATCAACTATGGATATGTTCCTTCTTTCAGCATTTCCATTTTGCTGTGGTGTTCTGGGTGCAGAGACCTGTCTTCTGATTCCATGCTTATTACAAAAGTTAGTGAATTCATCTAAAATAAATTCCCCTCCTCTATTTGATTTTAAGAATTTTAAATCCTTACCACTTTGTTTCTCAACCATTGCTTTGTACCATATGAACATCTTAAATGTTTCTGATTTATCTTTTAGAAACATGACTGTCACCATTCTAGAGTAATCATCAACAAAGAGAATAAAATATCTATCTCTATAATAACTCTTTGTCCTCATAGGTCCACATAAATCAGTATGGACTAATTCTATAATGGCATCAGATGTATGGGTTTTTCTTTTGAAACTAGACTTAGTCATCTTACCTTTTTGACAATTCTTGCACATGATGTTGTCAGGCTTGGTCATTGTCGGTAAGCCTCTGACATTTCTCTTTTTGCTAATTTTTATCATGTTGTCAAATTTCACATGACACAATCTTTTGTGCCACAACCATATGTCTTCATTTGTAGCAATCAAACAAGTGGTGTTAGTATCATTCAGATAGAATAAGTTACCTTTTGTCTACTCACCGGTACCAATCAGATTTCCTGATTTGTTGAAGATCTTTGCCTTTTAATTTTCAAATGCTACTTTGTGACCTGAATTATTCAACTGTGAAACACTCAATAGATTATAATTCAATCCATTTACCCAATAAACATTTTCACATTTTATCTGGTTATTCAACATTATGGTTCCTCTACCTTCAACTGGACAAGGTGTGTCATTACCGATTCTTACTGAACCACCTTTATAGTATTTAAAAGTCTCAAACTTTTGCTTATCACCCGTCATATGGTGAGTGCAGCTACTATCTATGATCCAGACATCATTTTTACTAACTTTAGATATGAGGGTTTTTTCTACATACCTTTCTTCATCATTATCTAAATCATCCTGTACTGCCAAAAACACCATCTTGATGTCTTCATCAGATTCGGTGTCAGTGTCTTCATCTTTGCCTTTTTCTAGGTAACTGACTTTCTTTGCTTTGTCCTTATAGTCTCGGGTATCTCTTCTTTCTGATTGTTGGTAGCTTCTGTAATCACCTTTGTCAGACTTCTTTTCAAATGATATGTCATTACTTCTGTCATCTTTTCTTCTGTTAGTACATCTTGCAACAAAGTGTCCAATCTCTTTGCAATTAAAACAAACAAGTGGTAATTTACGTTTGTATTTACGTTTGCCTCTCTGCATTCTTCTAGCCATAAGTGCTTCAATTTCATCAAGATCATCTTCTTCACTTTCACTATCACTATCTTTTCTCATAATGTTTTTATGACTTGATTTACTTATTGTTATAGAAGTTTTGAATGCATAATCTATATTTGGTAAGACACTATTATCAAAATTTTTCATCTCAAATGAAATCAGTCTTCCAATCAAATTGTCTAGAGTAACATTGCTATTTTCTATTGCTCTCATTTCTTGAATGAAAGACACTCTAATAGCATAAGTAGGCGGTAAGGTTCTTAGAATTTTACTTACCACTATATCTTCTTCTAGTACACCTCCAAATCCTCAGATATCATTGACTACCTCTTTGATTCTTGTGCTGTATTGAGTGATGTTTTCACCTTCTTTCATTTTGAGATCATCAAACTTTCCTCTAAGGCTTTCTACCTTGGCTTTCAAAACATTCTTGTCACCACCATGTACAAGCATCGATTTGTCCCACATCTACTTTGCAGTTTTGCAGGTTTTGACATCTTCAAATTCAACATCAGAGAGTGAGGAAGCAAGCTCTATCATCATGCATTTGTGCTCATGCTTCTCTCTCAATTGTTCAACTATTGGTGCTCCTGTGGGAAACACATATTCAACATCTAAGTATTGAGTAACATCATTACCAATACCTGATAATTGGAGTCTTATTCTGCTCTTCCATGAAGCAAAATTATCTTTGTTCAACTTGGGCACATCTCGTCTATTTATCTTGTGATCTTTGACTTAGGTCTTGAAACCTTCCTTCTAAGAACACAAGCTCTGATACCAATTGTTAGTAATAACTGGGGGGGGGGGGTGAATCAATGGCTTAAAAAATTAATCCTTGAAATCTTATAACCACAAATTATGTCTCAACTTATCTTCTGTCTTACAAGATGAATGCCATGAAATACTTATATCAATTTTCTACTTGTCGGGTTGCTTTGTTAAGCCTTCTTCTGTATGTTTACCGATAAGCAATTAACTATTTACCGAAACACAATAAATATGCAGAGTATACTGATCAATCCAGAATTAACTATGTAAGATACAAAATAGTAAAGAAATGAATCATACTGTAGACACCCAAAAATGGACAGGCTTGCGACTTTACATTAAAAACATTAATTTTCATCTATTAATTAATAAATTTTTAATAATTATTTAATAATCTATTTTCCTCTAAATTCATTCCCCAAATCATCTAATCAAATTCTCAAAATTAATTAAAAATTAATTTTATTTAATTAATTAACCTTAATTGATTAATTACCATTAATTAATTAATTAAATTCAATTTCCTATAGTTTAAATGCAAATATTTAAACTTACAAATTAAATTCTTCCAATTAAATTAATTTAATTTCATTCAATAAAGCAATTCTAAATAAAAAAGAATTCAATTATCTCACATGTTGAAAACTTTAATTAAATAAATAAATTAAATATTCATTTATCTTCAAAGAGATAACTCCAATCAGATCACATGGGTTACTCCACCCACCTCTCCAGTCCACATGGGTAACTTCACCCACCTCTCCAGTCCACATGGGTAACTTCACCCACCTCTTCAGTTCAAAAAGGTAACTCACAATTAGCTCTTCAGTTAACCAAACTCTGTCTCCTCTTTAAAAATTGAAGAGGTGAAGTTTACTGATGGCTTCTCCAGTTTCCTTTGATCTCAACCGTTCATCTCCCTATCTCTGGGATTGATCTCAACCGTTCATTTCATCCCCAATTCCTATATAATAAACTCTTCATAACCATTTGAAGGATCCTGGATTTCAAGCTCTCGTGCGCCATTACTATGTCAATTTGGTTCTAGCATTCAAGCCATCTTGCGATCACACACACATTTCAATTAGTAAATTATCGACACTTCTCAAGTCATAGACGCTGCCCACCCCAATACTGAGCATCAAGAACAACGTTTTGGAAGGAGTCGAGAGAAACAATAGAAGCTTCAAGCGCTTCGGGGTTTGCATTCCTTTGTTTTTCTTTCTTTGCTTGTACATTTTATTGGTCATGCTTCGAGTTATTCATTTTAGTAGTATTTGTGTATTGGATTTATATCATTTGTAAAACCTTTTCTACTAACCCTCGCCTTTGGAAAGCTTGGGAACCACGAATCATGAAGAAGAGGCGTACATTTTGGTGAACCCGACGTGAACTTACAACCTGCGTGAAATTTGGTCATATCTTTCAAACCGCATGGAATTATTTCATAAATTTTTTTTTGCAGGTTGACACTGATCTTAGGAGGCCCCAAACAAAAATTTAGATTTTTATGAGTTTTTTTATTTTATTTTTATAATTTTTCTGTGATATTTCATAAAAAATCATTTCTGGGCACAAATTAGAGTTTCTTTTCAAGAAAATTACATTTTTGAAAAGGTATTGAAATTATAGAGGGGGTTTATTCCCTGTGATTTTAAATTCTGTGAAATTATTTTGCAAAAATAATAGATCTTTTCAAACTGGTCTTTAATGATAAAATAGATCCCTAGGGCACAAATTAAGGAATTATGATCTAATTTTTTTTTTGCAGGTACCATTTGACATAAGAAAGCTATAGTCCAAAATTTAGATTTTTCTAAATTTTGTACGATGTTTTATAATTTTTTTATGATATTTCATAAAAATTTAATTTTGGACACAATTCATTATTTCTTATAAAAAAAGTTACATTTTTGGAAAGGTATTGAAATTATAGAGGGGGTCTATTATTTGTGATTTTAATTTCTGTGAAATTATTTTGCAAAAATAACAGATGTTTTCAAACTGGTCTTTTATGATAAAATGGGTCCCTAGGGCACAAATTAAGGAATTATGATCTAAACCTTTTTTGCAGGTATCCTTTGACATAAGAAAGCTATAGCCGAAAATTCAGATTTTTTTAAATTTTTGACGATTTTTTATAAATTTTTAATGATATTTCATAAAAATTTAATTTTGGACATAAATCAGCATTTCTTATCAAAAAAGTTACATTTTTGGAAAGGTCTTGAAATTATACATGGACTTTATTCTTTGTTATTTTATTTTTTCTGAGAATATTTTCAAAACAAGAAAGATCTTTGAAAAAGTTTTCTTTTTGTGTTCTTTCTTGATTTCTTGGGATTGAGAAAAATGACTAATGGCCAAGAGGATAATCAGACGCATACCAGGTGCTAGAGAATTAAGAGCTTCCAGAAGGAGAACTATCAACTATTGATCACAAAAAAGGGCTATTCTCACAATCATAGCTAACGATCAAAGCGAAGCAAACACGAGGTACATTGATTCAATTAAGAGATTCACAGGTAAGTATAAAGTCACCATTAATTTCAGCAATTTCAACAATCCCAGAGTTTTCAGATATTTTGCTATTTTGGATTGAAAGCTTTCATTTATGAAGATAATAAACACTTTCTTTGACAGGTACAAATCGAGGAGGCAAGATAACAATATAACTTAAAATTCATTCACTTGTCGGTTTGGGGTTAAAAAGAACAATATTTGTCACATATCTTACATCTCATATTTCAAAATTGGGCTTAAAATTGACGTAGGGACTAAAATTGAACAAGGCAAAGAATTTCTTGATTTGGTGCATTAAAATTGAACAAGAAATCAACACCTACTTTTGGGCTTAAAATTAAATACTTGTGCTTGTATGGTGGTGTAGCTTAGTTCACATTTCAAATTTTTGGAGCTTAATCGATTTACCTTGTGTCTTGAGTTTTGGGTGCACTTGCACAAATTGTTAGATTAGAAACCTTTGTACTTTTTAGAAAGGCCTGTCCGGGGAATGCGTTTCTTCTTCGGAGAATGACCTTAAACCGGTAATCCTTCTAATCGGTATATAAATAAGGCACGGACCAAAATTTCATCTTATCTAGCCAAGCTCGGGCGAGGTGTGTTGGTGATAGTCTGGATCGGGTGAATATCCCTAAGGAGCCAGCATGATCAACTAGGCTCTTAAGTGAGTCACACACGTACAAACTGATTGGAGAGACACCACAGACCCTTACTACAACCCTGATTAATTAGAGGCCAACCCATTTTACCTCCGAACAAGTACCTTATTATAGTGCAAGGGGTTGCAGAATTTCTCCCCAAGATCCCCAATATATGTGTCCCACAGTATTTGTGTAGTAAAAGAAATATTTACTTCACGACAACAATACCTGGAAATGGAAAAAATACGGGCACCTACGTCGTGGACCTTCATGTCCTAGTAGTGTGACAATTGCTGTGTGAGCTAATAAACATTCAAGCATTGGGCCTATAACATTGTATTCTGAAGCCATTGACCTAGATTAAATCTGACTGTTCATTGTTGAGACCTCGTGATAACCTTGCAACTTGAAAAAGTTGTAGAACATACACAGTGTTAGTCTTCATTCTTCAAAACACAGTGTCTATTGTGCTTGTTTATTTGATCAGTTTCTGAAAACGCAAAACAAAACATCCAAACTGTCAAAATGAGTCAAACGTGTTAAAGTCTAGGTTGTCAACGTCAACTGTCTTGCAAATCAGAAGCATTGTTCCAAAAATCTCAAAATGGTCAAACAGTGATACCCATCTCTTAGTCTTTTTGAGATTGTTTCCTATTTACTGTAATTGCCCGCATTGTGCCGTAATTGAAGGAAGTTTGCTGCAGTTAACTTGTTTATTGCTGCAATCGTATTGTTTATTACCGCAATCGGTGATAAACTACCGCAATCGACCATTTACTTTTCCGCAATCGGTGGAGTTGTACCACAATTGACCAGAGATACATTACACCTATTTTTAACCCAAAAAAACCTTGAGAGAACTCTTCATTTGGTGTCCAAAACTAGTGTCTATCCCAGGAAAACGCGAAGAACATTGTGTGAATCTCTAAACATTAAAGATCATCCCTTCTCTCTAAAGCACGATTATTGTAAAAAACATTGTTAGTTCGAAAGCTCAGAATCGAAATACCTTGATCTCATCATATCAAACATCATCATCCTTATCAAAGTGACTTAGTCCAAGGCAAAGGTCAGAAAATATTATCTTTTTACATCATCACCACTTTGAGATCAAGCTATATAGAAATCTGTCCCTAGAATTACCCTTGTCCTAAACATAACTTGGACTTCCTTAGAAAGGATATTCTTCTTTGTTTTCTTTATATCACTTGTTTTAGTTACAAAACCTGGATGACACTATGTCTCAAACACCTCATGGTGGGCCTTACACAAGGTCTAAGGCTAGAACACAACCTAGTGAGTCATATATCAACTGATTCCCTGCTTGGGAAACACAGCAAGAGAACGATCCTTTCATAAATACCAGTTCTACTTTGTTCCTTGAACAACACCGTGGGGCAGCTCTTTTCCAAAATGTCACAGAAGAGGAACTAGAGGATATAGAGAAAGATGCTTATTCCACAAAAGTAGTTGCCGCTGTCGTAGAGAGGAATCCCAAATGCTTCTTAGCCATGATGATAAAGAAAGGAGTCAAGCTCCCCGCTGAATTCAGTGTATCAACCATATGGCCTGAAAACCCTCTTGCAGGCCAAAATACTACTTAGCCTCCTCAGATACTGACTCTTGTCTCTCAAATTTTCCCACCATTGGTATTACCCACATTAACACAGACGATACCCAGTCAAACCAATGTCATGAACCAGGCCAGCACATCTTCCAATCAAAACATGACAGGCTCGCAACTGAGTGCACCTGTGGTTAGTACTATTCTCCCACCTTCGATCACATGGCCGGGGCAATCAAGCTCTCAAGCTACACCAAACATCAACTATTCTGAAACTATGCCGCTACTGCAGTCAACTCATACTAGTCTTGGGATCATTACTTCATGCCCACAGGGATCCATCTCTGCAGGTACAACTTACAGTCAATGCTCGCCCAAGGATACACCTTTACCCATTCTTACATCAATCCAACCCCCGTAACAACAACCCCAGCTTCAGTTGCCTCAATTCTGACCCCCACAACAACAACCCCAGCTTCAGTTGCCTCAATTGCAACCCCCGCAACAACAACCCCAACTTTAGTTGCCTAAAATCCAACCCCTATAGCAACAATCCCAGCTTCAGTTGCCTCAATTCCAAACTCAGCAACAACAACCCCAGCTTCAACCCCAACCTCAGCAGCAACAATATCAACCCCAATTTACAACACAACAGAAAATGCATCAAAACCCACCGTGGGCTACTCATGTGCCCCCATTTCCAAATCACTCAGTGGGAAACCAATATCAAGTCCCCAAGATGAAATCCTATGTTCCTACTCAAAGGACACAGAGGCACAGCCTCATACCCATTACAGCACAAAGGAACATCCTCACACATCAACCTCAATATCAAATAGACATGTTAATACAACAAGTGCAAACCCTTCAAACCCAAATGATGGATATGCAAAATCAAGGGCAAACTAAATCCTACACCGCAGAGGATTTATACCCATACCCCTTTGACCATTCTCTCCACATGTCTCCATTCCCAAATCACTTCTCGATACCTAAATTTGACAAATATAGGGGCAATACCAACCCTATTGAACATATCTGAGAGTTTTTTGCTAGTTGCGTCAAAGTCGCCCATGATGAAACATATTTAATGCGACTGTTCCCACAAAACTTGGCCGGACCAGCAATGGAATGGTTCTCGCATTTACCTCATGCCATTCAGTCTTGGGGTGAACTGGCTGAAATGTTCATAGCTCACTTCCATCATAACATTGAGTGCAAGGTCAACATCAAGGACCTTTGTGATATCAAACAGAAGGATGGAGAGTCTTTTGTGAACTTCCTATAGAGATGGAGGAATACGGAAAACTGCATAACATATGACGTGCCCAAATAAGACCTAATAGTCATGTTTGTTGATAATCTAATTCCAGACATGTCATTCACAACATAGTTACAGTTAGCTCCAAACTTCTCACAACTCATTGAACAAGGAGTTCGTTGTGAGAAGAACTTAGTCAAATGAGGAATTCTTGCAAATCCAACACAAATGAATACAAACAAAAATGCAATGAACAAAGCTAAGGGGTGGAACAAAAACAAAAATGTCACTAGCAATGGTGTCATTGATGTGAAGACAGTCAACTATGCACAATCCAAGGTGTCACAGCAAGGCGCACCTGTGGCCAACCAAAAACCCATAGGGCCCACTCAACAAGCATACACCCAAAACCAACCTCCCCCTGTACAAGCGACCACTGTGTCAAACAGTCAACAACAGAATCAACGCAGACCATGGTTTCAATCCCAACAACGAGATTTCACACCATTAGGAGAGCCGATAGAATCAACTTTATGCAAGTTGATACAATCAAACACTATAACTCTCCCTGAAATCAGGGACTTTGAACAGAATGTGAACAAACCATGGTGGTATAATGACAAGGATTTCTGCGAGTTTCATTGGGTGAAAGGGCACAAAACATCTAACTGTTATCGATTGAAACATGCTATCCAAGATCTGATTGACACATGGGTCATCGATGTGACAAATACCCAAACCAAAGGTACAACTGATCACACTATCTTCAATGATACCTTTCATGATCACAACAAGGGAAAAGCCTCCGGGTCTGGTGGAAAAGCAAAACAAGTTAACTATACGTATGCCAACAGTGATAATGTTATCAATTGCCTCAATCCTTCAGATAGCCATGTGGCTACAATCACTATCAAAGACCAAGGTAACAAATGTGATGTAACAACGTGTCGTGCCAGAGTCATCTTTCAAGGAGTACCATTCTCATGTACTATAACTGACAATCCTAAAGCAAACTCAGATCCACAGCCAAGCATAGTGGATCAACTAAAGCGCACACCTGCCTAGATCTCCATGTTTGACCTATTGCGCATATCTTCGCAGCATAAACTGGCACTCGACTAAGCCCTTCAGAATGTAGCTGTCCCAAGGGACATAACACCCAAGAGCTTCCAAATGATGGTCAACCATATAGCTGCTAACAAACATGCCACATTCACAGATCGTGATGTGCCACCGCATAAACCCCTGCATAATGATCCTTTGCACTTACTTGTCCAAGTCCACAAAAGCACTATCCATAGGGTCCTTGTTGATGGTGGGGTTGGGTTAAACATATGTACTCTAAAGTTAATTAAGAAATTGGGCTATTCAGAATCAAGCATTGATGTCACAAGGAGGATAAATATCAGAGCTTATAATGAAGAGGAAAGGTCCTCTAAAAGTATTATTATTCTACCTGTATGTATTGGTCCAATGGTAAAAAACACTCCCTTCTATATCCTAGACCTTGATTTGGGATACAACATGCTACTAGGGAGACCCTGGATACATTAAATGCAAGCTGTACCTTTGACATACCATCGATGCATCAAGTTCCCACACTAGGGAGAGGAAATCATCATAGAGGGAGATCCCAATCCTTTCCAATACTATAATGCGGTCCAAATCAGCACTGATAACTAGGTACCATCAAACCAAGATGCAAGCATCCCATTCTCTTCAAATTTGAATCCCAAGGATGGCACACGGATAACAGGAAAGATAGTCATTAACTAGGACACCAGTATTCCCTCCTCTTCAGATTCAAATCTTAAAGATATCACATGGAAAGCGGGCAAGATATCCATTACTGACAAGGGCTGTGGTAAATATAGATATGAAGAGGCTTTGACCATCACACACATGTCTCAGAGCCCGAGAACTTATGGAATGCCAAAACCTGTTATTATAATAGAAACTTCGCAGCCTATTTTATTCAGATGTCTGCCCACAACCTTTGTCAGATGGGGAGACATAGCAGAAGAAAAGCCATTTGAACTATTACCCAAATTTCCTCATCCGGTAAAATTGGCTACAGGTGGAGTAAAATGAGGCTCCCACAAGGGTTGAGCCCAGCTTGTAAAAGACACTAGGTTTTTGGTTTTGGTCGTGTCCTTTGCATATCTCTTTTCGTCCCCTGTTTTGCCTTGATGATGCAAATAAACTAAAATACAAAATCCTAAGTGTTTCATGGTAAACCCTAGCTCAGCCATTTTTCACTTTATTTTCCCATTACCTTTTCAGGTCACTTAAGTTCTTAAAGGTTCCATGTGTGCTTTTAGCATTACCTTTTATCTCTAAATCGCATAAGGAAGAAGACATATTTTGTTTTACCAGGCGACCCCGAGATTTCCCTTTAGTCGCGTGGTCTCCCAATATGAACCAAGGTTAATAAAGTATCATGAGGTACTGTGACTAAGTGTTTTCTCAACCCATGAATGTAGCTGAGTTAAGCGAGATAAGGTTAAGTCCTTTTTCATTCGGGAGGTCTCATGATTAACTGCAGGGGTAAGAATCCTTTATGAGACTCTGAGGTTACTCAGTCGTCAAGTCTCCAGTTCTCTGTGGTTAAGAGCAGGTTGAGTTAGGTCAAGTGTTGACATAAGGCGACAATGGTGACAAGGAAATGATAACAAATGACAAGGGAACGTGTGTCTTGATGGGCCCGTGTTTTCACACTCCTCCAGTCTCCAGGTCTCGTAACCGCGATAGGGTATTCCATTTTTGTTTTGTGAGTATGAAATCACCTTTGTCGTAGGGTCTCCAAAAGGATGTAGAGTTAATTAAAAAGATAAGGAGATGGCGAGACTGTATTGTCACTGAGTCTCATAATATAATTGAGGTTAAATGGAACAGTTGGGAGATTCAGCAAGACGGAAGGAAAGGTGACCCAAGATTATAACACGAAGCGCGGGTAAGGTAAAGTCATCTGTGGCTACGTTTCAAAGTAAAGACAGATTTTGATCAGAGCCGTCGATGTAGGTATCCTTGCTAGCTATGACCATTGTCATACAAATATTTTAAATTCAAATATCCTTGCAGATCAGATTTTGACAGTTATGGCAGAATCGACTAGTAGAGGATTAGATGGATAAAGGGCGACCCTTCAGGAGGAGTAAGGTGTTGAGTCATCTTTTCTGAAGGGGCAATCTAATTTTTGCCATTATTCTCTGCAAATAGTATGATCAATTTGACCCAAGATAGGTTTCCTAATTAGTACCTTTCCTAATTAAGACCTCATTCCATATATTTTCGACTGGTCTTCTTTCATATCTGATTGTATAGTCAGAAAATGGAAGCACTTCCATTGTAGACGTGTTTAGCCTTTCGAGTAAATGGTTTGGGGTCATGGCAAGTGCCTTGAATGGGTTCCTGAACTTGACATGGCTTCCTCCCTATTTTGTTCCTCTTTCCACTCCTATTTGGCCTGATTTCTCCATTTTGGATGGCAGACTGGTGATTCTGGGCTTCAGGGTCAAGGTCAACATTTTAGGTCTATGTCGACCTCGACCTTGACCTAGGTCAGGGTCGACCTCGATCCTGACCTAGGTCAGGGTCGACCTCGACCTCGACCTAGGGTTCAGATACTGGGGTCTTGCAGTTTCAGGAGGTCGGCCTTTGCAAAAAGTATTTCCCGCTTCTGGGTCGGCTGTTTCGAGTTCCGAAGCATTGATTCCTAAATTATATTTAAATTAGGTCCTCTCTGTCATGCCCAAAAGTTGGGCAAAAACACACGAACAAAATTTTTTAAATAACGCACGAAAATAGAATACTAAAATAACACAAGGGTAACATGTGCACTCAAAACGATGCAAAGGCAACGAAACCAGAATAGGTCACAAGGAGAGGAGTAGCTTTCACAGCTATCCCAAAGAATGACTAAAGTTCCTAACTGGAACTTCACGCAAACTGAGGCGATATGACCAAAAGTCATCTGGGGTTGGCCAAAAGTCAACCGTGACTTGAAATACGCGAGGAAGGGTTACTAGGGCCTACAAAGCACTATGAAAGTTGAAGATACGCCAAACGAGGCAATTGACCAAAAAGTCAACCCATGTTGACCAAAAAGTCAACTGACTCCCAAAGGCTCGAAACTGAATCCCTAGGGTCCAGAGTCCGTAAGGAGTACTGGGTTCCAGTATCGAGGCCAACGGACAAAGTTGACTCAGGGTTGACCGAAAGTCAACCGCGTATGCTCAGGGTCAAGGGTTACGATAAAATCCTGAAAAGTCACATGATGCGAAGCTATGGGGTGATAATCCTTAAAACAAGAAAATATTATCTAGGTAGCAATTTCAAAAAGAATATATATCTAGGATAGTTAGATCTCTAACATTATAATATATTCCTAAATATCAATATCCCTATCAAAGAAAAGAAATTTAAAGTCCTAGCATCATTGCTTATAACTTACAATCTTAGAATTTTAATTTATCTAATATTTAAAAGAAATACGAAATTTAAAACTTACTTTAGCCACCTAATGGAAAATTTTTAAAATTAAATCTAATAACGTTAACAAAATTTAAATCAGGAAGTTATATACTAATTTTATCCTTTAACGAAATCCCTTCTAGATACGACTATATCTATAGATAAGGGTAAAAAGAATAAGATATCTTTTAACAAAATCAAATCAAAACTACACCTAATTATTGAATTTTAACAATAATTAATGACCTTATGAATAAATGAACTCTTTTAATTTAGTATGAATATATTCATATTACGGAACCTCACTAAAAATCAAGCTAAATGATTCTAAATAAAAATACCCTATAAATTTCCCCTAATTTACAAAATAGGCATACCCACACATGCCAATCATTTAATTAACAAATGCGATTTAAAAAAAGAAATGCTATACATATATATATATATATATATATATATATATATATATATATATATATATATATATAAA
>MU223214.1:155234-181533 GCA_018584345.1 Thuja plicata
GGATTTGAACCCAGATCTAGATACCCTTTTCGACAAACTTTCAGGATCCGCGAACAAAGTCACTTTCGGATCTGTGCAGGTCAGGGTCGACATTATTGGGTCAGGGTTGACATTTGTGGGTCAAGGTTGACCTTTTTCATAAGACAACATTGGAACAGAAAATGATTTCTAAGTTTTGTTCATCTCTGCATTTCAGTTCGGTATCAACTATCATTTTTTCCAGAAATAGTCTAGAGACCTCAAAAAATAACATTCTTTGATCTGCAATATTTCAAGGTTAGTGCATTTCTCCTATCTCTTCAATTACTGTCATATATAATTTCTATACATATAATTAACATAATTTAAGGTATCTCCTTTGTTATTCTCCCTTCCAAATAGTTGATTCATTTTTGCATCAACCCTTCTCTTGGGTTGATCAACTTGGATCTCCCATTTGTGCATTTGAGGGTAAAAAAGGAACATCTTATCTTCTCCTTAATCACAATTGCAATACTTAATCAATAAAATTCAATTAAGGTTAAAAGATTCAATACATTCTAGACAAATCAATCTATCATTCTTAATACATTATATCTTCTTAATAAACACATCTCTAATTCCATCTCCCTTTACACTTTCGTAAGATAGAATATTCAATTAACATCCATCAAATCAACTCCCCAACACACACACACACACACACACACACACACACACACACACACACACACACACACACACACATGTCTACACAACCTCCATATTTTATCTTACACTGATCCATCGACTTTTTCCAGAGATTTTCATTTATGACAAGCTACTTTTCAAAGATAGATCTAATCTTAAGTAGATAATTCCAGATTTATTCTAATGGATTGGACAGTTAGGGTTTCTGTTATTCAAAAGAAAAACATATTATAATGTAACCCTAATCTTTTTTGGAGTCCAAGCCTGCATGCTAGGGAGTATATGTATCAATTTTGAGAGCTTTAGAGCTCGAAGAGTTTTCCAGACTTAGAAATTATCCGTGGCATTCTTTCAACCCTTTGATTTCTGCAGTTTATAATCTTTCATTGATGTTTAGATATTGCAGAGGATTTTTGTGACATCTTTTCTGTCCCTGGGCTTCCTTGTCTAAATCTCTCTTACTAAATTAGAATATATTGAGTGATTTGTAGTGAAACATTGAAGTCTTTGAGCCCTCTTTCTTTTGCAATAGTGTGTACTACTATGGATGATTTGATTTAGATGACTTTGTGGATATTCTACAGTCCCTTGTAATTTTGTCTCATTCCTTTACCAAATTGCAAAATTGGATGGCTGTTTGCAGGTCATAGTCCATGTCTACTTATAGTAAATACACCATTGTTTGTGAAATCACTTCTTTCCTTGAATAAACTCTATTTGTCTCGGACCTCTCTATGAAATACTTATGCAAACCTATCTAGGAAGTTGTGTACTTTTTATTCCAAGGTTTTCATGCTAAGATTAGTCAATGTATTATGATTTAGATCACCTTTGGTGTGTCACCTAGTAGGATAATTTTCTTTTAGTCATTTCTCTTTCATGCATTCCTTCTATCCCTTTTCCCTCAAAGATTTACTTTCTTGTTCAGAAGAAAATTTGGGTGACATATCAAGAGGAACTGGCCTAGAATTTGGAGGTCTCGTCTCGGTTAACAAAAGGTCCCACAACCTTGAGATGATTCCAATGTTACACTATATTACCAAGACTATGAGAGCTTGGGTGAAGGGTGCAAATCTAGGTGTCTAACATGAATAAGACATCAGTACTTGGTTATACCAAGACTCACCAGAGACAATTCGACCACCCCTACCCCTGTCAAACTATGGTATTGGTTACACAATGTTACAAAGATTTGGGTATGATGGTACAACTCTTCTGGGGGAAAGACAACAAGGTTTAATGGAATTTTCTCTCCCACCAACCCAGAGAAACAAAAGAGGGTTGGGCTATGGGAAACTAGGAACACATCCGGTGATCCAAGACATCCAAGTCAATCAAGAACAAATATCAGAGATGCACCGGGGGCACAACACAGAACATGTCATGATAAGCAACATATTAGCACAGTTGTTGCTCGCTGAAGAGGGAACCACACAAACTTGAATAGACCTCCACATAGAACTCGATGATAATGAAGGAAGTGAGACATCTAACGAGAGTTCTATTGAGACTGACTCCTACGAGTATGAGTGGAGATCCTTTCACGACTCTAAACCATCAATCCCAGATTATTCCCCTCGGTCAGACACTATCATAAACCTAGAAGACTTATTTGACCAACTGACCATTACTGAACAACCCTACGTAGATAAACATGTCATTTATCAAAACTCAAGTAGTGCGTCCAAATCACAGTCCAGTTTTGTGGGAACCATTTCTGTAGTCCCTTTCAATCAACTAGAGTAAAGAAACCATGAAAGTATCTGTCGTGTACACCTTGAGCTAATAGAGTGGGATCAACAAGGATCCCCTGATTTAGATATCTTTGAGAACGATGAGGATATTGCTGATTTCATGGGACTTAGGGAAGGCATTCCATCAGGAGACCACAAGGAATGCTTCTCCATTGACCTTGACAGAGCGACATATTTTGGGGAGACAGCTCCTCTTTCCAGTCCACAAAAGAAAAAAGAACAAAAGAATGATAAAAATCTAAAACAAGACGTATCTTCTAGTGAAAACCTCACTGAGGTGCTAGAAGATGGAAAGAAGGAACTCCTCCCCTTGACAGAGGAGAAATCAACATTACTAGCAGAAGAAACAAAGGAAGTCAATTTGGGAGATGAAAAGAACCTAAAGAGCATATACTTCGAAAAATCACTCTCCCTTGAGGAGAGAGAATAGTTTATTAGCTTCTTTAAAGAAAGGATGATCAATTTCACATGGTCCTACTTGGATATGCTAGGGTTAGATCCAGAGCTAGTACTACACCATCTCCGGTTTCTACCCAATGCCAAACCTATCAAGAAAAAGATGAGAAAGATGCATCCCCATGTTGCATTGCTAGTCAAAGAAAAATTGAAGAAGCTCCTGGATGCTAAGTTCATAAGACCTATACCATACGCAGACTGGATATCTAACTTGGTGCTAGTTACAAAGCACAGTGGTGAGATACAGATTTGCACAGACTTCAGAGATCTCAACATAGCTTGTCCCAAAGATGAATTTCCCTTACCCAACATTGATATGATAGTAGATCTAACCATTGGACATCAAATGCTATCACTCATGGATGGATTTTCAGGGTATAATCAGATAAGGATCGCACCCGAGGATCAACATAAAATAGCTTTCACATGTCCTTGGGGCACTTACTGTTGGAACGTCATGCCATTTGGTCTCAAAAATATGGGTACAACATATCAAAGGTCTATGGCAACAATATTTCATGATCTCATCCACAAAATAATGGAAGACTATGTGGACGACATACTAGCCAAGTCAATGCTTTGCAAAGATCATCTATAAATATTGGGACCAATCTTTGATAAAATGCAACAATACAAAGTCCGTTTAAACCCAAAGAAATGTGCATTCGGTGTCACAGCAGGAAAGCTACTGGGGTTCATAGTGTCACATAGAGGCATCGAAGTAGACCCAGAGAAAGTCAAAGCAATATTGGACATGCCTCCACTTTTGAACCTGAGACAACTAAGAGGGTTACAAGGAAGGCTCCAATCAATCAGGCGCTTTATAGCTTAGCTAGTAGACAAGTGCCACCCATTCCAACATCTAATGCAGAAAGACATCAAATTCATATGGACAGAGAAATGCGAACAAGCATTCCATACATTCAAGCACTACCTCCTCAAGTCTCCTATATTGGTGCCACCAGTCCAAGGTAGACCATTTCTTTTGTATATCTTAGCAACATAGTCAACATTAGGTGTACTCTTGGAACAAAATGATGATGCAGGTAAAGAAAGGGCCATCTACTATCTAAGCAGAACATTGGTAGGATATGAGCTCAACTATACACCAATTGAATAGTCATGCCTTGCAGTTGTCTTCGCTTCCTAGAAGCTGAGACATTATATGTTGAGTCACCAAACAAAGTTGATCGCACATATAGATCCTTTAAAGTACCTCCTAAGCAAAGCAGCGCTCACCGGATGACTTGCAAAGTGGGTAATGATCTTAAGTGAGTTTGACATTGATTACATAGATAAAAATGCCATCAAAGGGCAAGTGATCATAGATCAACTAGAAAAGGAACCCATTTAGGACCATCAGCCTATTATTTCTGACTTTCTTGACGAATCTATTATGACACTACAACCAACGATCGAGGTATGGAAACTATATTTTGATGGGTCATACACAAACCATGGTGCAGGGGAAGGGATAGTGCTTATCACTCCAAATCATGATACAATTCCAAATTCTTTCAGACTCAACTTCCCATGCACTAACAACATAGCAGAATATGAAGCACTGGTCATCGGTCTAAAGATAACAATTCAATGGAGAATCAAGAACCTAAAGGTCTTTGGAGACTCACAGTTGATCATTAGTCAAGTCAACAATGATTATACGACCAAAGATGAGAATCTCATACCATACAAAGCATAGATGGAAATAAAACGCACCAAGTTCCATTACATCTTCTTCGAGAAAGTCCCATGAGCACAGAACAAATCTACAGATGTGATGGCTACCATAGCATCACTGATTGATATGCTAGGAGATAAAACAATATTCTAGTTTCTAGTAGAGCTACTCTTGGTGCCATCACACCAAGCATCTATCACAGAATCATCATGCGTCCTTGTTGGTCCTGAATCACCATGGTACCAAGATGTCTATAACTATCTCCAAAATAATGTCTTACCTCCCAACTTGTCTAGGAACCAGAGAAAGTCCCTCATCCGCCAAGCCTCTAGGTATACCATCCTCTCAACTAATTTATATAGAAGAAGCCTAGATGGAACACTAATATGATGTCTCACTTCCACAGAACCCCAGAAAGCTTTGTACAAGGTACATGAAGGAATTTGTGGATCCCACGGAGGTGGCAACAACTTAGCTAAGAAGATCATCCGCATGGGATACTATTGGCCCAGAATAGAAACAAATGCACACAAACATGTTCAAAGGTGTTGACAGTGTCAGATTCATAGAGACCTCATCCATGCACCAACCCAGGAACTAAATCCTATCACATCACCATTGCCTTTTTCCACGTGGGGATTTGACCTAGTGGGCAAAATTACACCTTCAACAAATGGACACAAATACATCATAGCAGAAACCGAGTACTTCACCAAGTGGGTGGAGGCAATTCCCCTCACTTACATCACTGGAAAGCAAATATCAATATTCATACTTAACCACATTATCTGTCAATACGAGATCCCTCAAACTATCCTGACAGATCATGGTACACCTTTCCAAAACAAAGATGTTGAAGAGCTATGTGAACAGTTCCATATCAAACAAGGGTTATCTTCCTTTTATTATCCTCAAGGGAATGACCAAGCTGAAGCTACAAACAAATTTTTTTTGAAAATCTTTAAGAAAACAGTGAACGAATTAGGGTGAGACTGGTATTTATAGCTTAGTCTCGCATTATGGGCATACATAACTAGTGTGAGAACACCTACAAGAGCCATCCCTTTCTCTCTAGTCTATGGATCAGAGGTAGTATTGCCCCTCGAAGTGGAAATCCCATCCCTAAGGATATCTTTGAAGAACCTGATTACAGATGAGGACTATTGAGTAGCAAGGCTTAGTGAACTGGAGTTACTAGATGAAAGAAGACAAGATGCCTTCAACCACTTACAAGGCTATCAAAATCGCCTTAGAAGAAACTATCACAAGAAGGTGAAGCCACAAACATTTGAGGTAGGAGACCTTTTCCTCATAGAAAATCAAAAGAACCAAGCAGAGCGAGTCAAACCAAAAAAGTTTGAGCCTAACTGGTTAGGCCCATTTGTCATTATCATCTCTACTTAGAGTGGGGCATTCATACTAGTGACACCAGAAGGAGATCAGCTCCCCGGATACATCAACAACACGAACCTCAAGAGGTTCTACCCTTGAGGTCTCTATGGTTAAGGCACCTATCTACATATCTAGAAAATACCAAAAAAATTAGAAAATACAAAATGTTACCTTGGTGAAAACCTAGCAATCAGGCGCCTTGATGACGACAAAAATAATAAAAAAATAAAAAAAGCAAAAAAAGTAAAGAGAAATAAAATTGCTCTCTCAGTGAAAACCTGAAAAACATGCACTATTGAGTAGGTACCTTGGTGAAAACCTGGCAAATAGGCGCCAAGTGTTAAAATCCAACTTCACCATCAATGAACTCCAAAAGCTTGAGCAGATTTCAAATGCAAGAATGACTAACCAAGCTATATCCAGAAGCACATTCCCCTTTGAGCACCAACACTTATCCATGGTTAGTACTGGTCCACCAGACTAGGGGGAAATTCTAAATGTCCTGAAAAAATCCAAAAAAATAAAAAAACTCATCAAAAAATCCAAAAAAGATCAAAAATATTTTGAGAAAATCAATCTTCATAAAAAACATTAAAAAATTTGCAAAATCCCAAGCAATAAAACCAACTCGGTTATCAAGAGAGAAAAGGGCGGTCATCCCTAGTCAATCAATGTCACAATCATGAGCTTTACAAATCAGCATTGGGCTCATCTGACACAACTTTATCAATCTATCAAATCAATCAGCAAGCAACTGGCGACCAAGCCAATCTATCAATTGTCACAATCATGAGCTTTGTGAATCAACATTGGGCTCATCTGACACAACTTTATCAATCTATCAAATCAACCAGCAAGCAACTAGAGACCAAGCCAATCTATCAATTGTCACAATCACGAGCTTTGTGAATCAACATTGGGCCCATCTGACATAGCTTGATCAGCTGCCAACACAATCACAATAAATCAATGCAATCATATCAATCATCTTACACAATGATGGATACACTCAAACCAGACAGGTCAGTCTTATATGAGTAATCTATTACTAAAACCAGACACACTCAAGTAATCAAGCCATCAAGCCTATCCAAAGAGTCAAGCCAATCAAGAGAATCCAACTGCATCAAGGAATCATCCAAAATGTTGACTAGGTCAGTCAAATCGGTTAGATGTCAGTCTATATTTTGCGGTTATGTTCTTACGCTACTCCAGGATCCACCATGTGAGGAGAGTAGCTATGATAGATCATGAATTATTTTATTTGATTGTTGTCTGTTGAATGTTCACTTCGATTTTAGGGCCATGATGATTTAGGATAAATGCGGTAGGCACTCTCACTTATCTGGTAGCCATGCAGTTCTATGATCTGAGCTTAACCCTGGGAAAGAATTGGACATTCCTTCTCTTTTATTTTGCTTGTTTGGTTTTATAGAATCAAGAGCTCACAACACTATTCAGATGGACTCTGAGTGTTTTGGAGTTCTATCTTGATTTCTATGGTCTTTCCCTTTATGTTGCAAACAAGAGCTCACGATGCTATCTAGATAGACTCTAGGGGCATAGGAGTTCTATCTTGTTTGCTTGGTTTCCCTTTCAGAAATCAAGAGATCGCGGTGTTATCCAGATGGACTCTGGGTGCATAGGAGTTCTATCTTGGTTTCTTTGCTTTAGTTAAATTAGAGGACAAAGCGGTATCTAGATGGTCAATATTTGGGTGCTTTTGGTTCTCTTTCTTTTCAAACAGGGAACATAGTTGAACCCAGATGGTCAATATTTGGGTGCACTAGGTTCTCTTTCTATTCAATCTCTCTTCTCCTTCCACTTATCAAGAGGTCATGGTGGTATCCAAGTGGTATGTGATTTGGATCATTCGACATTCTTTAGAATTTTAGAAAATACAAAAAAAGATGCAATGATGACAAATATCAGAAACAGGGGCAACAAATTGGGACACTCATCCTTTCTATCAAATAATATCTATCAAAAAAGAAAAAATTTCCTTTCTATCATTCCTTATCTATCAATCAATCCCAGAGATCACATTCCAAACTAACTTCCTTCTAACTAACACATGCATTACTCAAAAATTTTGTGCATGGTAGATTGCATTCATTTATTACATAAGAAAAATACAAAACATGTGCATAGTAGATCATATAATCAATGCATCCATCATCAATAACATTATAACTAACATAGGAACGCATTCATCATCATCATATAGTGATTCACTTTTTCAACAAATTAATGCTCATCTGACGCATTTTCTATGCTTAATTTGTTGAGGGAGAATATAGTCCACTTTCTATCACTGGGGCAAGCTGGGGCAGGATCAAATCTGAAAATTCTTTGACACACTGTGACAAGTCACATCGAATCAAAGAGGGGCAAATGTAGACACCCGAAAATGGACAGGCTTGTGACTTTACATTAAAAACACTAATTTTCATCTATTAATTAATGGTTTTTTAATTATTAATTAATCATCTGTTTTCCTCTAAATTCATTCCCCAAATCATCTAATCAAATTCCCAAAATTAATTAAATAATTAATTTTATTTAATTAGTTAACCTTAATTGATTAATTACCATTAATTAATTAATTAAATTCAATTTACTATAGTTTAAATTCAAATATTTAAACTTACTAATTAAATTCTTCCAATTAAATTAATTTCAATTAAATTAATTTAATTTTATTCAATCAAGCAATTCTAAATCAAAAAGAATTCAGTTATCTCACATGTTGAAAATTTTAATTAAATAAATGAATTAAATATTCATTTATCTTCAAAGAGATACCTGCAACTAGATCACATGGGTTACTCCACCCATCTCTCTAGTCCACATGGGTAACTTCACCCACCTCTCCAGAACACATGGGTAACTTCACCCACCTCTTCAGTTCAAAAAGGTAACTCACAATTATCTCTTCAGTCAACCAAACTCTGCCTCCTCTTTAAAAATTGAAGAGGTGGAGTTTACTGATAGCTTCTCCAGTTCCCTTTGATCTCAATTGTTCATCTCCCTATCTTTGGGATTGATCTCAACCGTTCATTTCATCCCCAATTCCTATATAATAAACCCTTCATAACCATTTGAAGGATCCAGGATTTCAAGCTCTCATGCGCCATTACTATGTCAGTTTGGTTCTAGCATTCAAGCCATCTTGCAATCACACACACATTTCAATTAGCAAATTCTTGATACTTCTCAAGTCATAGATGCTGCCCACCCCAATACTGAGCATCAAGAACAACATTTCAGAAGGAGTAGAGAGAAACAATAGGAGATTCAAGTGCTTCAGGGTTTGCATTCATTTGTTTTCCTTTCTTTGCTTGTACATTTTATTGCTTATGCTTCGAGTTATTCATTTTAGTAGTATTTGTGTATTGGATTTATATCATTTGTAAAACCTTTGCTACTAACCCTCATCTTTGGAAAGCTTGGGAACCACGGATCACAAAGAAGAGGCATACACATACACACATAACACATTGATTTTTAACGTGGAAACCCTGTTAAGGGAAAAAAACCATTGGGACCGGTACCCCAAATTTTCACTCTTCTGAAGTGAGCCCTGTTAAGAGCCAACCCTATTAAAGGTTACAAACACACTGTTAGGTGTGACCTTGTTAGAGGATTTAGAAATAGTTTGTCAACTAGTATCTGGCATCTAATGCTACCATCCTTGATCAAACACTCACTTGGCCTATCAATAGGTATCAGACATATCCAATACTACTTTTGTGATCAAACTTTTTGATACTCCTTGGGATGTATCTCAATTGAAAAAGACTTTTAATTCCTGCTCGGTTAAGAGGCTTATATGCTTTAATGGTTAAACTGAAACACTAATGATCTGTTCATTCATACAACTCAATTTTAGTTTTTTAGATCTATTGTAAGTCCATTACCTCTCTGATCAATATACTCACTTATACCTTTGATCCACACTATTATGCTCTGTGATGCTTGTCTCACTGTTTGTCGGTGTCTACAGAATCTAGCTCTTTCCTCAACTTGTTGATCAGGACTGAATGAAGACTTTCTTCTCCTTCAGATTTTCTTTAGCATCTTTCCTCTTCTCTTTTTCTCCTCACCTAATTCCCCCATTCGTAATGAATTGGGTTTCTCTCTATATAGACATGATTTCCCCTTTTCTTGGCTTTCTTAATTCTTTGCGTGTTCCACAATTCTTGCCAATAGATTTTAAGAAAACTCCAGTTTTATCTCAAAGAGATCTTCTTGCCAACTAGACAAATCAGGTTTAAATTAGTTACTTATCTTTGGATTTAACTGGATGATTAAAACAATGATAAGTATATGTTAATTCTATCTTTAGCTTCTTGACAGCTAAGCATTTTGTCATTTTCTAAACTCTCTATTTTGTTGGTCAATACTTTAGTTAGTCATCGGTGATAACAAACTGTTCTATTGGTGTGACTTCAGTTGTCGTCGGGATCTCCGTCCTTGTCTTCTCCGTCGGGCAACATTGAAATTCTATCCGTTGGGTTACATTGTGTTTTTCTCATCGGGCAACATTGTAACTCTGCTCGTCGGTAATGCTATGCATTAGCTCATCGGGTAACACTGTGACTCTGCTCTTTTACTCTGACCGTCAGTTTGCACTCTGTCGGTGTATGTAGTCACTTAGTGAATACTTGACTAGTATGCATTACTGATAGCATAGCCTTGCTTCATAGGTGCTTTGACATCTTTGGCAGTATTTCCATGACCATACAGATGATATCAAGTTGACATCAATGACAATACAATACAATACATTAACTGATTTAATGCCTTGCATGATCATCAACTTAACATCTTCAAACATTCAATCAGTTACATGTCATCAAGGAGAAGTTCATGTTATTGAACATGAAATAGATGAGCAAGAAGAATATGCTAAGAAGGTGCAATAACATATAAATGACCTTTCGAGATTTCAAAGAAAGCCAATATAGGAAGAAATAACCAGATAGTAGAAACAACTTTGAAGGTTGTCTCATATTCATTTCCACGAATTGATCAAGAGAGAAAAGAAGAGGGAGGAAAAGATGCTCAAGAACATCATAACTCACAAGGATTTGGTAGATACAAGGAAGTACATACTAAAGAAACATGAATACAAAAAAAATTTCCTCCTAGGTATAATCCACCTCATATAAAAGTGGTAATTAAAATTTTAATAGGAATCATTTCAATCCTTTGTATGATCAGAATATTACAAATTCTAGAGGGAATAGAAATCAAAATAATAATTCCTAGCAAGGCCACCGTTAGAGGGGGTAGAAAAACAACTTAGGTCACCAAGGTCATAATCAACAAGGAAATTTTAATCAACATAATAATGGTCATAGACAAAATCAATATAATACAACAACCAAGGAACATAACATATGCAAAATGCATTCATGAGAAGGACAATAAATAATGAAATATATAGGCAATTAGACTTTACTAGAATAATGGGTTACCCTAATCCAATCACGAGTGAATTAAGGAAGGAAATTCCCAAATTCAGTGGCAATGGTGCTGAAATAGGGGAAGATCATGTTAGGGCATTTGAAGATACTATGGGCGACCATGATGTACAAGATGAGGATGTGTACATGAAACTCTTCATCCAGTCCTTAACTGATGATGCAAATGAATGGTATAAAGGACTTCCCGACACCTCAATTTCAGGATGGAAAAATTGCGTAGGTCATTTCTTAGAATAATTTGGTAATCAAAATGACCCTACCTATGCATCACATGAGTTTACAATTGTGAAGAAAGGGTTCAATGAGTTAGTGGCTGAGTCCAATAAAATATTCCATAAGTTATTAAATTGGATCCCCAAAAACATGAGGCCTGTGGATCAATTATGTATGGGATTCTATATAGATGCATATAACAACAAAAAAAACTATGAAATCAGATCTCAAAAACCTACTAATCTACAAGAGGCATGCAAGCAGTCACAATTGAAAACAACAGAAAGGCTGCAGGCCTGATTGGAAAAAGAGATGATGCTAGGCTGCATAATCCCAGAGCACCAAAGTAGAATAAGGAAGAAGATAAATTTGACAAAGTCATGAGCATGTTAAAGGATTTTTCACTAAAGGTCAATAAGGGAGATAGACCTCAATTCCATAAGGATGATATGCCATATAACACAAATTGGAAAGATGGAAAGCCATAAGTCCCATAACATAATTCAAATAAAGATCCCCCTAACCCACTCAGTAGAGGAAATCACATGGTAGAAGACAACCCATGGTGCATGCCATGTAATTGACCTCATTCACCATTGCAATGTGCTATTTCCAAAAGCTTGCAAGGGGAAGAAATTGATTATGATGAATACAACCCTGATCAATCAATCAATGGGCTCTCAGTGCACCCTTTCAGTGGAGCAGATGATTATGATTCATTAGAGGATGACTATGAGTGTGATGTAAATTATCAAAGATATAACAAAGAATGTCATATGAAACAAGAATTTTTAGACAATGTAGAAGATGACATTCCAAAACTAAGGAGGCCCACATAAGAAGAAAGGAGAGAATTGACTGTTGGAGTTGTGGCTCGAGCTAGGAGTAACTACAACTTGATAAATAGGGTTGTAAATGTTGATCAAGGGAAACCAACATGAATGTTCATAAAATAAAGTAATCCAAAATTGAAAGTACCAGTCACTACAACCAACAAGCCACGAGAGAAGAACAAATTGAAACAAGATAGTACTAAATTGGTTAAGCCATCTAAGAATGAGAACATTGAAAATACCAAACTAGTGAAGCCTATGCAAGCCTCAAGTATATCATCTTTTGGTATCACAAACACATTGTCAAAAATGAAGGTCTCTGTTCCCCAAAGAACAATGCAAAGAACAAAAATATGAAACCCCAACAAAAGGGCAAGAGGAAGAAGTAGCACCTAAGGGGAAGAGGAAGAAGTATACTTGGGGACCATAATAACCAAAAACCCTTCACAACTGGATCCTTTCTATATGACACTATTGATTAACAATAGACATGTAAAAAATTGCATCATAGAATCAAGAGCTTCTGTAAATATTATGCCTTTTGAAGTGATGAAGGAATTGGGGATGTGGGTTGACACCACTTATGGAAAGTGTTATGCCATGGAAAATAGGTTTGTACCAGTGGTGGGTATTATGAAAGATGTGAAGTTCAACATTGCTTCTTGCACTGGAGCTTCATACAAAACAAATATTACAGTGGTAGATGTTCCTCCCAACTATGGGATGTTGTTGTCTAGACAACCAGGCCTTGTAGAAGGGCATGTCCAATTAGACCTGTCATATGCTACTATACCCATGAATGAAAAAAAATTAAAAGTAGAAAGGGAGCCAAGATCATCCTACATAATTGAAGACGTTTATTCCAGCTAGATGAGATTATTTTGTCGTACTGATTTAGAAAATTTCACACTCAAGTTAACAAAACCTGAAATGAAGAATAGAGAGCCTATCAGTGCTTGTGCCCAAAGGATTCAAAATCAAATATGGAAAATGTATTTTGATGGAGCTTGTAGCAAAGAAGGAAATGGATTTGGGATTCTTTTCATCTCACCAAAGGGAAAGACATTTAAATACTCATTCCTTTTATCCTTTGGATGCACAAATGACATAGAAAAATGAGGCCCTCTTACTAGGGTTGAATTTGACATCCAAACATGGAATACAAATTCTTAGTGTATATGAAGATTCAGAGTTGGTTATTTCACAAATCAGGTCTAGATACACTACTAAGAATACAAGGATCAATAAATATAGAAATGAATTGTGAGATGCTATAGAACATTTTGCTGCTTTTTCAATAGATTGGGTTGATAGATCTCAAAACATCATGGCATATTTACTTGCAAATGCATCTTTAAAATAAAACCATGTAACATTGAATGACGTATCAAAGGTTGAGATCAAATATAGACCCTCTATTCCAGACAATATATCCAATTGACAAGTTTTTGAAGATGACCATGACTTGTTGAACTTCCTACAGTGTGAAGATAAATATGAATATTAGGAGATTGATTATAATGCTTATGTAGAAGAGGTTGATGGAAAAGAAACAACATTTAAGAAGGAAATAGTGCAGTTAAGGACTAATAATATTCCAAAGGGGTTAGTTGCATTGGAGCATTTTTTTTGATAAGGATGATAGATTTGACCTAAAAGAAACACCAGTCAAAGAGGAAGATGTTGAGAAGATAAATTTGGGAACAAAAAATACCCCTAAGGATGTATATATTGGAAAGAAGCTTACTCAAAAGATAAGATAGAATTCGATAGTACTGCTAAGGAAATACATACATATTTTTTCTTAGTCATATGATGATCTCAAAGCATACAAGGATGATTTGTTTCAATATGAGATTCCTTTGAAGCCTCATGCAAAACCTTTCAGGAAGAGACAACGACCTATAAATCCCACTTTATCCCCCAAGATGCAAGAGGAGCTAATGAAGTTAAGGGATGGTGGAATAATTAAGCCAATTAGGCATTCAATTTGGGTGTTAAACTTGGTACTGGTGAGAAATAAAAATGGATAGATCTGATTATGTGTTGACTTCAGGAATGTAAACATCTCATCCTTGAAGGATAATTATGCACTACCAAATATGGAGGCCTTGGTGCAGAAGTTTAGTGGATGTGAGTTTCTGCCAATGATGGATGGTTTCTCAGGTTACAACTAGGTTAAGGTAAAAGAATCTAAACAATACAAGACAACAGTCACTACACCTTGTGGCATATATGTGCATGTAAGGATGAATTTTGTCTTGACTAATGCCGGTACCACATTTCAAAGGGCTATGGATGTAGCTTTTGAAAAAAACAATTGATGTAATCATGGTTGTGTAGACACCCTAAATTGGTCAACCAAAATCAACACGGTCAACCAAAGTCAAAAGGGGTCAAATCAAGTCAACATTATGGATTAAATAAAAATGCCATTTAATTAATTAAATATAAGCCAAAAGGGGATTAATTAAACTATGTAATTGATTAAATCAATTATTTATATAGTTCAAATTAAATAAATAAAATGCAACCCATTAAAACACCTTACATGGCTAATTTAATTAATTGATTGATTTAATTAAATCCTAATTACTTTCAACAAAGGGGACAAAGAATCAAAGAGCCAATGATAAGAAGGGATGAAGAGTACATGGATCACTCCAAGGCTTTGCTATCTTAGCCACTCATTTAGGTTTTGCTATCTTCACCACTCATTTAGGCTTTGCTATCTTCACCACTCCTTTTGTCATCTTGTCCCCCTATTCTAAACCCATCACTCAACCTTGACCTCAACTCTACATTGACCTTGGTTAATCAAACTCACCCCCTACCCTTGGGAATTCCTATAAATAGGAGGATTTTCTTAGTGTAAACTTACCAATTCACATTTAGAGTAAGAATTCACATTCAAATTGCATCTTGAATAGGGAATTTAGCATTGAAGCATTCTTGAATAGTATTGTTATAATGGAAAAATCATTCATGTTTACATAGATTTTGAGCATAGAATAGGGCATTCATCTTAATTTGCATCTTAGATCCATATTTTTCATCACAATTTTGGTTCTAGGGGTTGTCACTTTAGGATGATTTGCAACTGAGAGCATTTGTTTAGTCCTTGTAGATAGAGATCCATGAGACACTCTTAACTTTCTTTCACTTTCAAAATTGATTAACCTAGTTAGATCTTTCCAAGTTTGATTGAAAGTATGTTAAACTAATGTTTCATGTAGGTTTGTGAATTGCAGGTTTACAAACTACAGGTTGTATATCAAGATGATCTCACTGCATATTCCAAGAAAGTTGAAGACCATTGCAACAATTTGGAGAAAATATTCTTGAAAGCTTTAGAGTATGGTATATCACTCAACCCAAATAAATGTAATTTTGGTGTTACTGTGGGAAAACTACTTGGCCACACAGTATCAAAAGGAGTAAAAATAGATATAGAAAGGGTTGCTTCTATTGATAAGATCCCAATCCCAAAGAAAATAAAAGCAATTCAGTCATTTTTTGGAAAAATAAATTTTTCTGAGGAGGTTCATTTCAAATTTTGCTAAAATTGTGAATCCCATTTCAAAGATGTTGAAGAAGGGTGAAAAGTTAGATTGGAGTTCTAAAGATCTTGATGCCTTTGTAGCCATTAAAAGAGATATTAAGGAGGCTCTAGTGTTGAAATCTCTAGATTTTTCAAAACCATTTCAGATTTTCTCTTTTGCCTCCTATTATATAATTGTTGCAGTTATGTTACAAAAGAATGATGAGGGAAATGATATACTAACTGTATTCTTTAGTAAGTCACTACAAGATGCTGAATTGAAATATGACATATGTGAGAAGCAAGCATATACACTAGTTAAAGTAGTGAAGTCTTTAAGACCATACCTAGTTCGAATAGAAGCAAAGGCTTATGTCCCAAATGCACCTGCAAAGATATATTTAGGTAGAGTGAAGTCACTGGAAGGAGATGTAGATGGATAAATCAGATTCAAGCATTCAATATAGAGATCCAAATCACTAAACTTGTGAGAGGACAAGGGATATAAAAATTGATGACATAATCTAACTTGGAGGCTGCCCAAGTAAATAGTGTTGATCTAGAAGATGTTGTTAGCATAGAACAAGTTCCTTGGTACTCAAATGTGGTTTACTACTTGAAACATATGAAATGTCTTGATGGCTTGGATCACCATCAAAGAAGATCAATGAAGCTACAAGCAAAAAGGTATGTGTTGATAGAGGGAGACTTGTATTGGAAGAATATGGATGGTATATTGATATTTTGTTTAGATAGGTATCAATCTAAAAAGGTGTTGAAGGAGATGCACGATGGTGTGTGTGGTGGGAATTTCTCAGCTAGAATCACTGCCCATAATATCCTCAAGGCTGGTTACTATTGGCCTAGTGTTTTTAGAGATGCTTTTGCGTATGTAAGGAAGTGTGAGGCCTACTAAAAATTTGCTCAAAAGTTGAAATATCAGGGAGCTTTTCCATTGAGACCAATGCAAGTGGAGGAGCCTTTTCAGTAATGGGGGATTGATTTCAAATGAAAAATTGAACACAAGTCAAGTGGAGGCCACAAATGGATATTAGTTGCTACTGATTATTTTACCAAGTGAGTGGAGGCCATCACAACTAAACAAGAAAATAGTAAAGTAGTGATTAAATTCATGATGTAGAATATATTGACTTAGTTTGTTGTTCCCTCTAGGATTATAACCGATAATGACATGTGTTTCATATCTAATGAATTTAATACATTTTATGATGATTATAGCATTGCTGTCTCATACACTTCACCATATCATCCCCAAGGAAATGGTCAAGTTGAATCAAGAAACAAGAATGTTTTGAAAATTATGAGGATGCCTGATAATAACAAAAAGGCATGGGATTCAAAGTTGAATTTAGCTCTGTAGGAAGATAGGATTACTACCAATAAATCCACTGGTACATCCCCATTTGAATTAGTATATGGAAAGCAAGCTAGCCTCCCACTAGAGAACTTATTTCCAGTCTAAAAATTTGTGATGGAGGAAGATCTTTTTGATGCCTTGGAAGAAATGTTTGTCTAGTTGGAAGAACTAGATGAGGTCAGGAGAGAATCCTATCAACATAATTATAAAATGCAACAACAAATGAATAGCCTTCATGATAAGAAGTTAGATGATAAAAGGTTCAGAGAAGGGCAATGGGTTTTTATGTGGAATGCTAGAAATCAGGATAAGGGAAAGCATGAACAATTTTAATCCTTGTGGATTATACCATATGTCATTACAAGTAAGGGAGGTGAAAACTCATATTACCTTACATGTACATATCCCACATTATCATGATTTATACTTATGTTCCATTTAATACATATGTCCCCATTATATTTGGTCTGCTACTCCTAGAGATAGTTCTAAATTCTTGTAGGTATTTGTTAAATACCTCATCCACAGAAAGAGCCAATATTCGAACCTCAAAATTTTGGTATAATTTTGATTAGAAAACCTCACCACATACCACATATAATTTTCCTTCTAGTCATCACCAATATTTTGTTTAAGCTACCAAAGTTTTCTTATAAAAATTTCAACATAGACAGTAGCCCTAATCCAAGATAAAATGCCCACCTTTACCCATGAGTTACCCATGTATCAAAAGGTGCACTAACGGAAACAAAGTATTCAGTGAATGTTGTGAAGCATATTTATTCTAATTATATCTCAATACAAATATAAAAACAAATAATACATATATAGAAAGCTCCAATGAATTATTCAAATATTTTAGGGAGATATGCAGATATCGACAGAATTCAAATATTTTCTAACAAATAAAAATATAGGACATTTTTGTCGGTATTTTAATGAAGTTATACCAAAATAGAAAATATCGAGAAGAATAATGTTTGGTCCCACCAAAATATGAGTTTTGAAGAAAATGAAACATCTACCAAGTCTGACTTGATAAATCTTCATCGAATTAAGGGATCGTACCAAAGACCTATATCGATGGTGGCCCGAGCATAGCCTATCGATAAATACTTCTCGGTGGAATTTTATTATTGATGTGAGATCAATACACCTCACTAAAAGAGGGTATATCACTGAAAATTAGGAACACGAGTGGATGAAAGAAGGATGGAATGCTATCGAAAGAAAATTATCCATAAAAAACACTTGTTGAGCTAGGAGTTACATCTCACTTCGAAGATGTGGTTATATAGAAAATCTATCTCAATGAAATAAACAACATACTCTGCTGAAAAGGATATAATTAAAATAAAAGGTTTCATCTATATGATAGATGTCGAAGATGCCACTTTATTCCTTTAGGCCCCGTTTGTTTGCTGGAAGATGGCTGGAAGATGAAAACGGGAAGATGTATTTTTGTATGGCCAAATTCTCATTTTGGTCCAAAATGAGAATTTGGCAAATTCCACCTTTTTTGTGGAATTTTCCAAATTCTCATTTTGGACCAAAATGAGAATTTGGCCGTACAAAAATACATCTTCCTGTTTTCATCTTCCAACCATCTTCCAGCAAACAAACGGGGTCTAACGATATGGTTTTTCGAGAAAATAAGCATATTGATAAGACACATTGTGAGTTGGGAAAAAGGGAATTCTCATCGATAGACATATGTTGATAAGAGCTACCATCACTTCATCAAAATCATTCATCAATGAAATAAGCATATCAGTAATGCAGATAAAAAGAATAAAAATGAAGTAGATTTTATCGAAAGGAATATCGAGGAGGACAAAGCATGGTTCACAGATAAGTCAAAATTTATATATGTTGAAGGGCATTTATGAGAAAAGGGACTTCGAGTAAGAGTTAGAAGACTTTTTTGAAATAGGTTGTGGTTAAAAGAGGATGACATCGATGAAACTTTAGAAAATCCTGTCGATTTATTTTTTGAAGAGATAAGTAGTGTTTAACAAGATGAAAAATACCTGTAACAAAAATATAATTTCATTGATAGAGTTTATATCGAAGAAGTGACATGATTACCTCATCGAAAAAGAGGGTAATCAATTAAAAGGAAGAATCGTTCTAACATTCTATGCACTTAACAAAGTAAATACTTTCGTTGATAGGATAATATCGATGTGATGTAGGCTTATTTCACCGAAATCTCTTGTTGATGAAATATGAACATCGATGAAATGATAAAAGGGTAGCTCGAAGGTAGAAACTTCATCGAAAGGATATTTTCAAAGGAATCATCTATTTTATATTCTAAAAAATATATATCATCAAGACATTATTACATTCTGCAGTATAGTTTCTTTAAAGTGAATATAATCAGTTCTTCTCTTTTTCTTGTCAATTGTGGAAATCATTTCTTTGACCAGTTCTCTGTTATAGCCATTTAAAGTAAGTGGTTGTTATCTTAAATCCTTGTTTGAAGATTTTTATGTTGTGGTTGCAAGTTAGAAGAAAATAAAATACATCTAAGATAAAAGATGACTAAGTGTAGTTTGTTCTGATTGGTCTTTCCAGGAGAGTTAAATTCATTCAGACTAGCTGTGATTGAAGACATAAGGTTGAAACATTGAAGGTTAGGTAATTGACATAATCACCAAGGGAGTGTTTAAAAATTATGTTTTAGAGTTATACGTAGGGTCAGAAGAGGAGTGACTCATTGCCCAAGGATAAAAAGGCACTGGTCAGTTTGCAGAAAGAACTATATTCAAAAATATGTAAAGCATAAATCAAAATTTAAATACAAACATAAAGGAATCAGTTTAATTTGTGTAAAATATTGATAGAAGAATAATGAGAAAGATATTAGAAGACATTTAAACAAATCAATAAGCAAACTATTCTAAAGATGTATGCCACTTTTAGGATAGAAGCCAAAATTATAATACAAAACACTATCTGCTATAAAAAGCAACAACTAGGGTACTAAGTTGGTGAATAGGTTCACCCACCTAGGTTCTGCAGAGCATGAAGAGTAGGGGAATCCAACCATAGTTTGTGTAATCACAGTTAGTTGGCCAGATCAATTGGAGGATTTGATCATTGAGTAAGGCATACTCATAGAGTTTTTCAATAAGTTGATTTGCGAATCAACACAAGCGTCAAAATTTGAAGTTTTGTCTTTTTTTGGTAAGGTTTGATGTGAATAAGGTCATTTCAGATATTTCTAGTCATTTTGGATCATTTGTGAAGTTTTTGTGTCATTAGGACAAAATTTGCAAAAGGTTCTTATTAGTTTTTAATGTTGTCAATGACAACTTTGTTATTGTAATTAGAACTTTTTAAAAAGTTTTTAAAATATTAGTTTATGATCGGTTGTAGGATGGTTGGAAAACATAATTTGATGGAAAAAGTATATATGTGAGGTTACAACTCAAATTTAAAGGTTGTTATGGGTCTAAAACTAATGGGAAAAGTTGAATAAATGAATCTAGTTTAGTATGCTTTTTGTTTGAGAAAATTTTATTGAGTTTTGAATAATTTATGCCATTTTTAGTGAGCGCAAGTCTGTTAAAAAACTAGGGTTTCTAATTTTGATAAAAAATCATTTCTCCTTATTGGTATGGTTAAAAATTCTGAAAATTGATTAAAATTTCTATTTTTATATCATCTTCAATTCCTCCAAAGGAGAGGCCCTAAATATTTTATTTGTGAAAGATATTAAGGACTTATTTTTAGATTATAGTAGGGTAGTTTGAAAATCTGATTCAATGAGGGTTTGAATGAATTTCTTGTTTTATTTGTAAAGATCATTGGTATAATTGATATGAGAGTTTATTGGTGAGTTGGAAATTACCTGAATAGCCTATTATTGTAAGAGTTGAATCAATTTATTGACATATATGTCTGATTCCCTAGAAGGGTAGTCTTGGCCTAGACAATAAGGGTCATAAAAAAGAAATGATTGATTATGTGTTGCCTTGTAAAACAATGTTTGTAAGCCCTTAAACTATGTTGAGTGGAGTGTATGAACGCTGCCTGAGTCAAGATATTTCTTAGGCTCAATTCCAAACAGGACAGTTAAAATTTGACCTAATCATTACAAAGTAACCCTATCTCATTTTCAAGTATGTGTAGTAAGGGCCAAAAGGGTATCTCAAACTATTTTTACATTTGGTTATTAGGTCTTCTTCATAAGTTATGGGGAAATAGGTCCATTTGTAGGAAACAAGGACTAGTGATGATTTGCGAAGGAAGCATGTTGTATGATGACTCAAATGCCCTTCTAAGTTGTTGATTGAGACTTTGGCACCATCCCTACCCCTGACCTACATCACAATGAAAGGATGTTCACTTTGATTTTCTAGTTTACTAATTTGATTTTTTTGTCCTAGGTCTCTATTGCGTGAAGTTTATAATTTTATGCTTCCATTTAGTCTCCTAGTGTGTTTGGAATGATTTAATTGTTTATTAGAATACTAATATGCATTTTGGTTTAAGGGAGGGTTGTTGGATTCTTATTTTTGAATCTTCTCATGTTCAAAAGAAATGTTTTCATATGTGTGACATACCTGGTGTGCCTTGCATCAATGTGAATCTCAAGGATGTTAATTCATACTAAACGTCTAAGTTGAACTAGGCTAAAAAGAAATTTAATAAACACAAGTTTTGTGATGCGTAGACATGCACACACACATGCACATGTACACGCACATGCACGCACACACACACACATGCACATGCACACACACATGCACATGTACACGCACATGCACGCACACACACGCACACACGCACACACACACACAGAAACACACACACACACATGCACACACACAGACGCAGATGCACACACAGATGCACACCCACATGCACACACACACACATGCACACACACACGCACATGCACACGCACACGCACACACACACGCACATACACACACACACAAACATGCACACACACACACGCACACGCACACACACACACACATACGTACACGCACACGCACACGCACACACACATGCACATGCACACAAACACACATACACACACACGCACATGCACAAGTACACACACACATGATAAATATTTGGAAAGATTTTAAAATAAAGGGTATTGTCATAAGTTTAATTGAGTGTATTTTAAAATTTGTTGGAAAATATAAACTAGTGTAACAAACTCTTAAAAAAATCTTGTACAGTTTATGTGAATGAGAAATCGGATCCTACTCATCCTTTTAGATTAGAGGGTATTTCATTTTCCAAAATCAAAATTGTGATTTCATTATTTGATGAAAACTTGATGGACTTAATGGTAGAACTTGATTTTTTTTGTTCTTTGCAAATCCTTGAAAAACTGAAATACAAAATTTTGGGGTTTGAGATGATAATTTTTTTATAGATATGTGTTTTAATTGAAAATGAAATTGTTTAGTGTTTGAAAATTTATAGTGTGGTGATGTCGTGCTATGTTTTTTGAGTCATGATCATTTTTGGTAAAATGATGGTTTTCACATGTGATTAAGATATGAATAACAACATAAATTTTTAGAGTGGTGTGCTGTCTCCTGTCAAATCTATTGAAATGAAATGAGTTGCATTGATGGATTGTTAAGGATAATACAATTGAATTTTGATGATGTCACTTCACATATTTAGCCTATTTAATTATGTTATTTTGATTGGGTTGTGTGAGGTCAAAATGCAAATTATTATTGAATCTCTTGTGGATTGTGTACTCAAGTTGTCATTGTTTGTTAGATTGTTGATCCATAGTGTGTTATGCATCAAATGGTGTTGATGACCTTGATAGATTTTTTTTTGTGGTTGGGACACTTATTTGTGAGTGAGATGATTTTTCTTGTGTGTTTCGACAATCTTATCTCTATATAGCTCAGGGGTTGAAAGGTCGCATATGTATCTTGCACTCAATGATGGTGATATGGTGGGTTGGTGGGTAATTTTCTCCATTGGTATCCTTCATGAAGATCCCCTAAAGTTCTAAGAGTTTCTAGTTCAATATCTTGTTTAAGTTGCATTTATGCCTTTTAATCAAGCAAATGGTGTAATCATGTATTTAATATTTTGAGCATATATTTGAACTTGAAATATTCCCATCCTTGTATCTACTTGATGACTTTGAAAGTGTAATCATATGTCTTTTGATAGACAATGCCTATGTAAAAAAGTAATTCCATTTGAGCAATACAGATGCTACTATTCATGATTTTTGAAAAATGCATGTCAGAAAGAATTTCAAGTAAAAATACGAATAACTAAATATGATCAAAATTATTCCAGTGCCCATATGATTTCAATTAAAGAATGTAAAAATTCCTTGTCATATAGCTTTGAAATTTCAACATTCTATACTATACTAATTTATTTTCAATTGATTCTAGGGTTGCATAGGAAACGAGTTTCCATAAACATAGACTAGTGTGTCTGATGGGGAGGTCACCTTGCTCTCTTAGACTCCTACTCTCTCTTAGGAATCTCACCTTGGACCCTATTCACTTCAAGATCCTCTAACTCACACATGAGTCTCTTAGGGTTACTCCCAGACCCTAACTAGAAGGATTTCTACACTCCTCTCCTAGGCTTCCTACCCACCGAAAAGTTTCACTCTCTACCTCATCTTTCTCTCCATGACTGAATAAAGTCAGTCATGCACCTCCCTTCTTCTATCTCTCTCTTTTACAAGTTCCCTAGCCGGACCATTTAGCTTGCCTAGGACTTGTCTACACTTCTGACTAGCCTCTTCTCAATCCCAAACACAGAAACAGAATAAAAATACATGAGGGATGCTTCTTGACGGTCACAGTCCATAGGATGGATTATAAGAGTCAAAAAGCATCCATGAGACTTGACTGAATTCAAAATCCTACTCTACAGAAGTCTGCACACAATAGAAACACACACAGAAAACACAGAACACTATTCTTTATTGAAAATCTGAGAATTACAATGTAAACTGAAAATCTTCTCTGCTAGCCTGTTCAATCTCTAAGTTCTCCAACCTCTCCAAAATGGTTCTTTCCTCCATTTTATACTTGGCCTGTTCTTGATTGTAACCGTTTCTAGGTTACCTGCCGTCTGAAGATTCTAACTACCTCGGCTCTTCATCTTCCTCCTGCAACTGTCATCAATATCTTTCTCTGCATTGCCGTCGACGTGGAAAACATTTTCGTCTGTGTCACTGACTTTTACAATTCCCTCTGCGATGTTGACAAGTCAACATATTTTCTTCCTCTGTCTATTAGTCGCAATGTCGCGAGTCCAAATAACCATGCCTGCCGATCTTGTTGTCGCGTTATCGCAATACTTGTAAACTTCACTTCTTGTTATCCTGCGATTACGCGACCCACGGTTATCTCGTTGTCGCGGCACTTATCAACTTAACCACCTGTGATCTTGCGACCTTGCTACACTATTGTTGCGTCATTGCAACACTGAGTGACTTAACCACCTGTGATCCTGCGACCTTGCTACACGCTGTTGTCGCATCATCACAACACTGAGTGCCTTAACCGCCTATGATCCTGCAACCTTGCTACACGCTATTGTCGCATCATCGCAACACTGAGTGCCTTAACCACCTAATATCCTGCGATCATGTGACACACGGTCATCTCATTGTCGCAACACTTTTTCACTTAATCGCCGATCATCTGCCGACTGTGCGATAAGTCTTGTCGTGTCATTGCCAACTGTTTCCTACTAACCGCTGTGCATCTGCCGACTTTGCAATAACCTTTGTCACTTCATCGCAAGCCATTTCCTGTTAACCACTGAGCATCTACCGACTATGTGCTAAGCCTTTGTCACGTAATCGCAACTGTTTCATACTAACCGCCGATCATCTACTGACTGAGCGATAGCCATTGTCGTGTAATCGTAGACTGTTTCATGTTAACCGCCGAGCATCCTACGACTTGGTGATAAGCCTTTGTTGTGTCATCGCAGTCTGTTTCACGTTAACTGTTAATCATCTGCTGACTGTGCAACTGGCCTGCTCTTTCGCTAGGAGTTTAAGAACTGTTAATGTTTAGGAAAAAGACTGACTGCTAATTGTGATCTGCTCCCGGACCACCATTGCTAAACAGCTAGGGCTTCGGAGCTAAAACCCTAGGGTGCTCTACACCATAATCCCCCATCTGTGAAGGAAAATTAGTTTGAATTAGTCAGCAGCAATGCCGAACTAATTCCTTATTTTCTGTAGTCTTCTTCGTCCATCCATGTAGCTTCTGCTTCTGGTAACCCTAACCATTTGATAAGGTATTCTCTGTATACCCTTCATCGAGTTGTCTTCTGAACTCGTGAATCCAGGATTTTCTCTGCTTGCAACTTGGACTTAGTCTTCACCTGTATATCTTGAACATCTTTTCCTACTTCCATCTTTTGAGTAGTCTCAGGTATCACTGGTCCTTTGTATGGAATTAGATCTTGCACATTAAAAATAGGTGACATTTCTAAATTGTTAGGTAAATCAATTTTATAAGAATTCTGTCCATACTTCTCCAATATCTTGCAGGGACCTATTCTCCTCATTTGTAGCTTAGTAGGAATCCCCTTCTGTAATCTGGCTTTGTTCAGATGTACCATTACCAGATCTCCAATTTGAAATTGAACTTCTCTCCTTCCTTCATCTACCTTCTCTTTTAATCTCTGATTGGACTCAATCATATTCCTCTTCACCTAATCATGTATCTCCTTCATAGACTGTGCAAAGTCATCAGCATGTCCACTTATCACTTCCTATCCTTTTAACTCTCTAAGTTCACAAACTCCACGTGGATGCATCCCATATACAATCTGAAATGGGATTTTCCCTGTAGTCCTGTTAACACTATCATTATAAGCAAATTCTGCCTGTGGTAACACTTGA
>MU223214.1:198871-210027 GCA_018584345.1 Thuja plicata
TGTTCTTTCATTTTCATAGCTTAGCTTGCATATTCATCTTAATCTAGCTTGCATTGCATTTCATTCTTGATTCTTGAGGATATTGGCATTCTTGCCCTTGTCTTCATTGAATCTCCCATTGCATGGTATACTAGCAAGGTTATAGGCTTAATAGCTCTAGTTGAGAGTATTCTAAAAACCCTTGTACTCCATGCCTAGGGAGCTATGGATCGATTTTTGAGACCTCATTCTTGAGTGTTCTTGAATGTAAGGATTCATAGAAGTGTGACACAATTATAGCACACAACTATTATAAGTGTAACAAGCAAGGACACAAAGAATATGAATGCAAATCCAAGGTGAAAGAACCTAAGAAGCAATCCTACATGGATAAGTATTGTCCTACCTGCAAAATGCATGGGCAAACACTTATTGAATGCAGGAAGAATAGAAAGAAAGCATGGAAATTGAAAGAATAAGAAAATACATACAAACTAAGCAGAGTCGGTAACTTATATGTTTGGGATTACAACACATGGATAAATTGCACAACATGTGGAAGATATGGTCACCTAGCTGCTAACTGCATAAGAAAATGGACTAGAAGGTCCAGAGGCTGGACTAACCCCAGAATGACATGCTCACATTGTCACAAGGTTGGACACTTGGAGAAAGACTGCAGAGACCGAATAATAGAGACAAGCACTTTTTCCAATGGAAACACCATTGAAGATATCAAGAAGATAAGAAATCAAATGTGGAGAAAAGCTTCAGACAATGAAGCCACTGGACCAAGCAATGCAATTGGTGACACCTCATCCAATGGATCTAGTGACATCACCACCCCCACCTAAGCTTAACAAGTAAGAAAGGAACTACATTATACCAAGCTATATTTTACATTAGTTCCATTATACATTGATAAAATACCAAATCTACATGAATAAAGATGCATATGGTATTACTTGTTAAAAATTTTGTAAAATCCAATCCCATCGATAAATACATACCAAGAATTATCGGTGAACATATGCAAAGTCAACCAAGTTGACACTTTACCCGAGCATCACACATTTATCGAGGATGAAGTTGTTGTGTTTCCCAAGCAAATCCATCTTCGATCACCGAGGGGTAGGTAAAGAATTAACTTCACCTTTTTAGGTCATCATCTATTAATAGACAATGAAATAGCTCATTTTCTCACCAAGCATTTAAGAGTGAAGAAGCAGAGAAAATAGAGAAACAAAGAGAAGAGTGAGGAGTCCAGATTGTAGAGAAAACCAAGCATTTTCAACACTCCATCTCAACAACACAGAGAGAAAAGAAAATAAGTAACCTAGTATTCACCGAGCTCACTGTGTATTTATGGAAAAGCCCTAAAATCTACAGAAATGATGGCCACCACATCGAGAGTTACCAAGATAAAAAACACCAAGGCTCAGAAGGTGAACCTCATAAAGAACTCTACTTGCAAGGAGCCACATTACAAGTTATGTCCAGAGGCATCCTCGCAACCTGACAATGCTGGAGCATTATCGCGAATTCCAGCTAGGGTTTTGATTATTGAGGATGTTAGAGCTTACATTCACTGCAAAGTTACAGAGATAGGAGACCTTGAGGTAGAAGAAGCATACAAAGATCTTAGCCAAGATGGATCCCTTAAAGAAGAGCACAAACATATCAAGGTCAAAGGGCTCACAAATTCCCTATTATTCCTAAAGGAATTCAAAACAGAGTGGATAAGAATAGTGCTGAGCAGGGTCCATGACCAAAAATATGGCTGGATGAGCCAAAAAAAATCACCAGGGATGTAATCCACACTATCACTGGCTATCCCATAACCGAAAAGGCCAAGACACATAAGCATCCTTCTCGCCCTGACATTGAGAAGTTGACAGATGCAATATGGGATGGTAGAGGCTTAAAAGTGAATACCATCACCAGTCCAGAACTGAAGTTTGGTGCATGTGTGCTGGGATACAAGGTATTCCAAGCTAATAGATTGAACAACATAGCCAGAATAGCAGTGAGTACTGCCTACAAGATTGTGAAGAAGGGTATACAGATGGATCTATCTGAGCTTCTACTGAAGCCATTAGATGAGAACATGAAGACAATCCGGTTAGCAAAGACCAATTCATGTAAGTTCGAACCACTCTTAGTATGTACATTTTTATACTTCCAAAACTTCTTTCCATCTATAGGTGATATGAATTGGGACACCACGAGACCGATCATAATTCAAATCAGCGAATTCATTAAGTCACTAGGTGAAAATTTTGTACCAGTCATGGATGAGTATTTAACTGGATTTAAGGATAGAATGATGAAAAGGACAAGGATACCAGTTGACCTAGTAGATTAGTATAAGGAAGAAATTTGTTTCATAGTAGACACAGACAAGACATTCAAAAAACCTATTGTACCAAGGATAGCATGGTGAGCACCCTTGGAGTATGAGATAAACATAGATCAAGTCTCTAATGCTATTGAAGCATTATTGAATGAGGCAATTGACAAGAAACATAAAAGGTTTGGAACATATGAAGAGGCTAAGGCAACTATAAAATATGGCCTAGTAGAGAAGAAGATAACCATAAAGAAGAAAAAAATAATCAAATCACTTGAAGAGAAGTTATCGGTAAATGAAGGAGAAGAGGACACCGAGGGACAGACACCCATCGGTGAAGATGAAGAAAAGAAGGAAAATGACTATGAATCCACTCCATAGAATTTGATGCACCACCACCACCCAAGAAACCAAGGAAAATAGTTGCATCAAGGACCAAAAGTCAAACTGCACAAAAGGAAGATTCCTCACTTGTCATGAAAGGAAAAGTGAGAACTTACAAAAGAAAACCTCGAATAGGGAAATCATCACAGCCAAAGAGAAGAAAGAGATTCATCAATAGAAAGGAGAACATTGAAGACACCAAAAGGGATGAAAAAGACCAAGGGGCACAAGAATAAAAGGCTAAGATCATGACTACAATTGATGAAATTTGTACTTCAATCATCCAAACAGGTTGTATAGGAGTTTCGAAGGTTAGAAAATGGTTAAAATTAGCACCTGAAGATTAGAACAAACTTGAAGAAGCCATTATTCATGCAATGATTAAATTCACATATGTTCCTATACAGCTTCATAAGATGATGCCACAAGAACTAAATGATAGATTGTCAGCAAGGTGGACATATGCAATGACAACTAAAAAACAATTAAGGGAAAAATGCCTTGTCACAATTATGCCACCCAAGTCCAAAATGGTGGAGATTGATGAAATTATGAAGAAGCACTCAAATAAATTTTTAGCTAAGATGAGAGATTACAAAGTATTAGAGGGAAACTTAATCGAGCTTAACAAGGAAACTGATGCAAAGTGGAGGGGAATCCTTAATATACCTAAGGAGGATTCAAGCCCCAAAAAGGAAGTATTACTTCTTACTGAGACACCTCACACCAAGGAGAAAGAAGAAAGTGCAAGCCCTGAGCACATTGCACTAGATAACACTGAGGATGTTGATCCCATTGATTTGACTACAGAAGCATCCAAGGTAATGGATGACATACCAGAGATTCTTCAATCTTTAGGGGATACTGCAGATCTCCAAATTCAGGATATAACCCAATATGATTCTGACAAAGACCCAAAGAAAGATGAAGATGTAACTTTTATCACCCTGCAGGATAAAGCAAAGCCACAAGAAAAAGAATCACATGATGTTGCACAAGTTAATATACCAGGAAACATGCAAATATTGATGGAAGCCATCAATATCATCTCATAAATGGAGAATTCACCCGAGCTTGATACAATCTTACCTGAGGATAAGGGTGATGAAGAGGTGAAACACACAAATGGTGAGAAAAATGTAACAACTGGAGAACAAAAAGAAACTGATGGAGAACCAAAAGATAAAGGTGAAGAAGAGAAGCATGGTGATTCCACTCCTAAGGATACCGACAGAGATGTTGGAGATAAAGATAAGGTTGATATGGAGATGTCCACTATCAACCAATAGGTGCATACCGAGCAGTAGGTAAAAGACAGTACACCTACAAAGCCTTCACCAAGTTATTCTGACAAGGAAAAATAACTTGCTATGGTTCTGCATTCCCCTGCCTCCAGTACCATCTCGAAGAAGTAGAAGAACAAAAAAAAAAAAACTCTAGGTAACACTTGATGAAATCATAGAGATACCAAAATGTGATCCAACTACTTTGGATTATGAATCTCTCATTGAGTATGGAGAGTTGTGTCAACAAAAAGCTATTCAAGATAAGCTCAAGAAGGAGAACAAGGACTCCCAGGTACTAGAGACAACCAAAGAAATACTTCAACAGATTGTACCTAATGTTGACACTAATCAAAATTGTCCTATACTTGATCAATTGGCCATTCTTACCAATGAAATCACCTCACAAAATGTGGATGCAGAGAAGGATATAGAAGAATGAGTAGAATAGAAATTCAAGTACAAATTAACTGAGAAAATTAGCCAAGAAGTGGCCGAGAATAAGGTAAACCTGTCTGAACTATTAAGTACATTGGAACCAATAATTTTAGAAGCTATAACCTTGATTCAAAATTATGCACTTTAGAGAAACTCACTAAGTAGTATAGTGAGAAGATTGCACAGATAAATGTAGATCTACAAGCTAGTGCACAAGGTCTCACAAACAATGAAGATGCAACCAAGTTGCATTATGAGTAGATTATGAAAGCAAAGAAGTTGAGACAAGATATACAAGATGTAGAATCAAAGTTTAGAGATGAGGTAACTGAGCTCCAAGCTCTACTCTTACCCAATCTCACATTACTACAACAACATATGATAATGGTAAGAACATTGGTTTCCACCCTAGAGATGTCTGTCCTAGAAAACATCTATGATATGCATGCAAGAATTGCCTTAGAGCACATGTCCCTGGAACACCTTCAGGAGAAACAAGAGAAAATGATGGAAGACATGAAGACCTCACATTCCCACATTTTGGACACATTGTAAGTTATACATTTTTTCTAATTTTGATAAAAATTGTAAGTTATACAGCTTTGTCCTTAATATCAAAAAAGGGGGAAATGATACGTAAAAGGGGGAAAATGATATGTTCTTATAAAGGAGAAAGTGAAAAGAAAGGCAAGTATATATATATACATGTACATATACTATACCAATGCATACACATAAGGGGAGTCATAATGACAAGGTGAACACATGGTGTACATACTACACATTTTAGTATTTTGCACATATCAGTTTTTGATACTAATGTCAAAGGGGGAGATTGATGACATATTTTTTCCATTAGTATGAAATGAAAAACATTTTGGAATCATCAATAAAGACATCACCGAAAGTCAAGTTACAGTGAAACCAAAAAATGTTAAGTATGGTGTAAACCGACAGAGCATACCGACAAAATAACTCACAGAGGAAACTGACAGAAAAGTTCATAGGGAACCGGAAAAGAGTTTAGAGGGTAAACTGATGACACAGTGTAACCTAAAAGAACATATAACAGAAGAACCCGACAGGTAGATTAGAGAGCACCCCGAGCACCAGTCTACCGAAAATCAGTTTTATTCTAAGAAATGTGGATCTGACTTACACATCAGATAAAACACTTGTGTTTTATATTTAGCCTTTTTATTAGCTTTAAATCCATTTCTTGAGGGATAAGCAATGTAATTTTAATTGTATTAATTAGTCTAACCGGTTGAAAACATGCAAACTAAAGATCAAGTTCAAGTTGTAAACCTTTGATCTAGAGTTATCATTGTAATGCGTGAAACTAAAATAGGTCAAGAACATAGTATAAATAGATACATAATATATCTAGAATAAGTTGATCCATGATGATTGTACCTGAGAAGAGCATCTAAGGATCAGACAAAACTTTTCATGCACAAGAATAGACAAAGATGAAATCAGTTTATCAGAACAAGATTCAAGGCTACCCAGGAGTAGAACAGAGGTATTGGTCAATCAGAATAGGTGATACTTATATACTGTAAACTTTAATGGATCTGTACCCAGTAATTCTAGATTGCATATACTCAGGTCAATAAGTATTTTTTACTACATCCTAATAGGTGTGGCAAATAGAAGAAATCCTTTGAGAAGGTGGATTTAACAATCCTTTTGTAAATCTCTTAAACGAGTGCACACTTAATTGTGTTTCTAAATATCTCAATAGAGTAGACCTTGGCCAGTCTCAAAATTAATCCCAATAGGGTAGATCATCAGAAGTGATCAAAATTGTAATCCTTAACCAACCCCTTCCATTCTGCAGATAGTGAAGTTTTGTGGGTTCCATCCCCACCACAGTTTTTACCTTCTAATACGGGTTTTCTGCATTACCAAATCTTGTGTCATGTGTTTTTACATTTCAGTTATACTATTACATGCATAAGATAGAATAGCACTATGGTCGGTAAATACAAGAAATTGATTACTAAAGGATACATGTTAATTAATATAAAAGCTTTAAGGGTACTGATTCACCCCTCCCCTCTCAGTACACACATTCCATTATTCCAGCAGAAAGCCCAACCCATTGCTTGTGCCAAGGCCTCCCCTATGGTGGTGTGTGGCTCAGATGTGGTAGATAATGTGGAGTTCTATAAACATCATAGGTTGGTCTATATATTCATTGGTTTGTAGCCTTATCTTCCAGATCTGCATTGTTGGATAACAAGTTCTTGGCAACCCTTAGTCTTTGGTAACAATGAAATTTCCCTTGTGCAAAGGGTTTTTTTTATTGTTGTATTTCTTCCTCTAAAGACCATGATTTGGTTTTGAGAAATCCATGGGTTTGGGGGAATCACTCACTTTCACCAAACCTTGGATTGTCTCCTTCAAATCCCTCACTAAACCGCTCAATATACACTCTGTGTGGATTCGCCACCCCAATCTCCTACTCCATTTTTGGTAGATTTTTCTCTTTGAGTCCATTGGAAACTCTATTGGCTATTTCTTGAAGGTGGATGAGGGTATGACTTCGCTGTGCCACTTTATGTTCACTCAGATTTTGGTTGACATGGATATCTCTACACCACTTCTAGGGGATGTAGTGCTCGTGGTTGGGGATAGGCCTTGGACTCAATCGCTATATTATGAGGGCCTCTCCTTTCGGTGTCATCATTGCTTATCTACTGGACATCTGGTTATCAACTATTGTCTTTTACATCATTAAGGTACTGCCAATTGGTGGAAGGATGAAAATGATGATAATTTGACCATTTGAGTTTCTGATTCTCTCTCTGACTCTACCTTTGAAGACTCCTCATAGGTTGATGATGAGGATGAAGCTCCTGTTACAAATCTGAGTGATGCTCCTGCTATGAATCTGGGTCATGCTCCTACTGCAAATTTGGGTGATACCCCTATTATAAACCATGTGGATACCTCTCCTGCTCCTACTGGCATGAAAATCTTTGACTAGGTGGACCATTCATCACCTTCTACTCCTTCTCTACTCCAAGCTTTAGTTGTTAATGTATAACTTTCTTAGCACTTTGGCCATTATGTTGACAGATGTCCAAATGAAATTTTATTAGTTTCTCCCCCTTGTGGGGATCCTAGTGATAGTGTCACTTGGATAGTTGTGTGATGATGAAGGATAAATAATTCTTCAAACTCACACTCTTCTCCACATGTGTTGAGTGAGTGCCTCCCTCCCACTCTTGAGGGCTAATAGCCTTTGTGCCAGTGTATTGTTCATTTTGGTATTCTATTTTTGAGAACACTTGTTCTATTTTTTTGGTGTTAATAAGTCATTGATGGGTTGAAAAATCTACCACCCCTATTTTAGTATTGTTGTTCTCTTTGACGCCTTTAGGCTGTGGTGATGTAAGGGTCAACCCCCTTGTTAAGTTGCTTATTATTATAAAAAACAATGCTCTAATTGTAAGATTAATAAATAGAACACGTTTGGATGTGTTCAACAACCTTTGCATTCTTGATATCATTCATGTTGAGATGAAATTTGGATGATGATTAACAAGAATTTTTAGGAGTAGTTGGGTCATGACACATTACCTACATGTTTTATGTGAGGCCTCACCCCAAACCCCATCACAGTTTTCCAATTTTTCTGCTTATGATAGATTTAGCTTATGATACCTTACTTTTGATGCACTATGGACATTATGGATTTTATGCTTTATGCCTTGGATTTGGTCATTTTGGATGTATGGACACATGATGCTTTATGATGCACCTTATGGACTATATTATGTTTTCTATTATGGATATTTATTCTAAAATAATTGATTTGGAAACTCATTATGATTATGTTATGGTTATTGATGAGGTTGGGATTTATTTGAAATAGATATTGAATTTTGATTTCTAGCAATGTGAATTTTACCTTATGATAAATGCTTAAAATGTGATTTATGTAATCTTGTGATCTTTAGTAATAAACTTAATATGTTGATGTTTTTCTTAAATTCTGAATATTGCTTATTTCTTATGATGTATATTTATTTCCTCGGACTACTAATATTTGAATTAAGTGTGTAGGTAAGAAACCATGGTATTTTATCAGGGGAACCAAACAAAGGGAAATGTGAACTCAGTTTGAGCCAAGGTTGTGTCTAATGAAATACAAGACCTTGTTGTTTCATAATTTTATTCGTAAACGTATTTGGATGATTGTGGAAGTATAATATTTAAATGTAATTCTTATATCTTGTGAGTTTTGCCTAAGTGGATATGACATGGCGTAGTGATGTGTAAATTTTGTGTGTGTCATTTGACACTTGTATTTTGTACTTAAGGCCATGACATGTCAACTTGGGAATGGTTGTCCACCTACCTAGATTAGTAAATTAGTGAATCCCCATAAGCATACCTTGGTTTGGGAGATGGAAGTGTGGTCATCTCAATGGAATTTCGAAATTACTCTTATAGTGGACTTTAGGAGGGGTTGTGAAGTGTCTAGGGGTGTGTTGGGGTCATTTTTAGGTAGCCCACTTGTTATACCAATAGTTGAGGGCCATTTTAACCCTAGGATAGCCTCTAGTTGACCATGTGACCCGTCCAAAAAGTTGATTTCCCAAGTTGGACGAAAATCAACTCTTTTGAGGCTTGACTTGGATAGACCACCATTCCATATTTGTGTTAAGACATAATTCACCTTTTTGAAGCTTCCTTCCTTAGTTCCATTTTTGGTAAGGTGTAAGAGTTTAGGGAAGAGGGACCAATTAGAGAACTTTTCTTCTCCCCATGAGCTTTCTAGTGGCTTTTTAGTGGGAAATCTCCAAGTGGGAGAGTTTGAACACCCACTCCCTAACTTAGGGACATAGCTAGAGTTGGTGATCTTAGAAGAAGGGATTTGGCTAAAAAGGGAGCTCTTCTACAACTTTCTTCCTTAAGCTTGTATTATAGGTTGGTGGACTTTGTGTTACTCTTTCTTTTGTAATCTTATGCGCTCTTGTCAAATGAGTGTTGTTGTGTTTATGAGTTTGTTGGAAGTCATGAATCTTGTTTGTTATTGTAATACTTGATGTTGTTACAATGCTTTTCATTTTTTTTCTTCTTGTATGATTTGTTTATGGGATTATCAAGACTCACTCACCCTTGGGAGGGAAGAGTAGTCTTGGGGGTGGAGGAGTTATGACAGCCCTTGGTGTAGAGTCTCTCCTCAAGGAGGAGAGGGAAAAAGCATGGAGTATGGGCTCCATGAAGCCTCCCTTATTGTTGCTTCATTGGGGGTCATAAGGGAATGAAGTTGTTTTAGTTGCAAATGTGAAAGTGATTGTTTGGATAGCCATGTGAAGGCTAAGATTTTTATGCTTTGGGTTGGCCTTCTCTCTTGGGTACTTGGTCTACTTCACCCCAAGTAGGATCTTTGATTGATCCATTGTGTAAGCCTTTGGGAATGGGAGTTTAATGTAAAATATTTATGTTACTTTGTTGTTGTGTTTGTATGAATGTCTCCCACCTTTGTTTGGTTCCCCAAGCTCCGGAGTGGCCTCATAAGAGGCCTAGGTTGGGTGGAGAGCAGCCCCATGGTTTTAAGTTTCCCCTTGTTTTTGTTTTGTAATGCAGATTTGAAGAGTGAAGTTAAATAAAAGTTGGAAAGAGCTTAGAAGAAAAGAAAATGTAGTTGATAGTTTTCTCAACATCATGTCATTTTTTTGTAAAGGCTACGAGGCATATGTTAGCCATGTAACAAAGAAAAAGAGAACATTGTAAAGAGCCTTTAAGGCTGAAAGTTAATTTACTTGTTAGTAGGAAGAAGCCATTTATGTAAAAGAAAAGAAGTATTGAGGATGTACAAGTATGTTATCATAGAAAACATTATGAAAAGATATTTGGAGTTATTTTGTTTTAGTTTAGTAAAATCTTCCCCTTTTCTATGTAGATGAGTTTTGCAGCAACTTAGAAATGTGACAAGAAATATACTTTTTTCATATGGATGTTTCATTTCCTTTTAGTTAAGTTATGAAATCTAAAAATTTATTATTGCTGTTTGATTTTCAAATTTAAAAAAAAAAAGAGGAATAATATTTACACATGAGCATATATATAAAAATGATCTTCGATTATACATCTTATATTAAATCCGTTGTTTTGTTATGCTTCAAAAAAAAGAAGAAGAAGAAGAAGATATCAAACTTGATAACAATATATAAATCTGACCTATATTATAAATCTATTTTTCAAAAAAAATATACATATTAAGATCTCTGCTTATGACAGTTATATATATATATATATATATATATATATATATATAAAATAATTTACATATAAAAGCATTAATTTAAATCTGCATATTTCAACTATATATACATATATATATCAACTATATATACATACATACATATATAATAATAATAATAATATTTTATACAAACCGATATAAAAGAAAAATTAACACAGTTTCAATTTTTAAAAAAAAAACAAATTTAAAATAAAAAAAATGGATTGGGGAGGGGGGCTGAAGCCACCTCAACCCCACGACCCTTTTAGATAAGGGGGGCAGCCCGTGGTGGGCGCATCCACCTTAGTTGCCACCACAGTCAGCGGCACTGCCGCCGCTATGGTGGGATGTGGGGGCGGCGCCACCCATGGGTCAGCTATGCCACACCCCACCCCAAAATAAAAAAAATACAGCCTGCGATATATGTTTGCCGCCGCCACTCCATTTACAACGGATC
>MU223214.1:210145-227740 GCA_018584345.1 Thuja plicata
TATATAAATATATATATATATATATATATATATATATATAAGTTAACATATGGCCTCACTTTATCCTCCATTGTAAAACAAAAAGAAACCTGCAACACACAAATGTATTTCAAAAAGAAATTTTAGGGTTTGGAGGGAAGTGGGAAAATAAATGGATAAGAAAAAAAGGAATGAATTTGGTTATCTCATTTGGGAACCCTAACCCTAATTTTGAAATTAGGGTTAGGATTTCAAATTGAGATGGGAAAAGAGGGGGAACTTTTTCTTCTTTTTAAGTTATTATAATTTATTTCCTTTAATCTTTTTGTTTCCTTTTAATGGGAAGTTTACATTGCCTTATTTAGTGTATTATTAGGTAATTTAGTTAAGTCATTGTATGAATAGGTTATTTTTTTATGGTTGAAGAGATGAACTAGGTAAGTGAAATAAATGATGAAAATTATATTAATGAAAGGAAATGTAATGGATTAATTTAATCTGTCTATAACAATAGTATAATAACTCGTAGTGAATTTACAGGATGGAATTTGCAACAATGATTTAATGAATTTAATTTCTAATGAGGTTTAGTAAATTAAATTATTACGGACCTATTGAACGATTTAAGTTTTTGATAGTAAACTATGATTTTAAATCTTTTAACCATTTACCTAATCTTAAACGTTTAAGTTAGAAGAATATCTTCAAAATTTATAACTGACCTGTCAATAGTAATACGTTAATTAAATAAATTAATAATGAAATTTTTAAGAGGAAAATATAATTAAAGTTTTTAAACAAATTTGGGAGCTTATAATGTTATTTTTATGTGGTCAATATATGTGGCCAGTATACTGGCCATTATAAAAATAATATTATGAAAGTGCCCCACCGTAGGTTGTATTTTTAAAACACAGGATTACTTAAGCTATCAAACATGCCAGATTTTCTGAATGACCCTAGAGACTGAGCTTAGGGAGTCTCTCTCTTTCCCCCACATCATCAAACTCTATTAATAAATTAGGGGATGACATGCGAATTCTTATAACCTCACCTTGTTTAGTCTTTGAGCATTATCTTAAATTTAATTCTAGTCAACATTTAATTAAACTTCACCTTGTGCATCTTTAACTTTAGAAGACGACCAAGGTTAAGGGAGGTTGACACTTAGTCATGATTCCACTGAGACCCTCTTGACTTTAATTTCACATTTTCAAAAAAAAAGTTGTTGCATTTTTGGGTGAAAATTTTTGGGCATGACATTTTATATTTGGATAATAAGGGGATGACGATTTTACTAACATAGATATGCTATAGTGAGATGAACTACTTACATTTACCTACAAGCGAGGTTGTGATTATGCTTGTGGATCTTTAGGAGTAAGTGATCTACGACCTTGATAGTCATGAGAGCTCCCTAAATCATTTGTTCTTGATAGACGACTTAGGGGGCCAAGGAGTATAATCCATTTCTAGTGATTTTAAAATTATTTATTGAGTCACATCCTAACCTTTTGTCTCCTACTTTTCAGGACCTTGAGTGTCATGTAGACTTTTGTCAATATGTTTTCCTAATCATAGATCTTGGTTGATCATGTTTATCTATTTTCTTTGACTACTTGATGATGTGTTTACTTTCTCAACTGACACATTTATGAGAGATGCTTACTATGTCATGATGTTTTGACTTGTTTTATGATGATTTTATACCCTGAATCAAATATTTCTCTTAAAAATAATGTGTTAATTTTATGTGCACCTTTCATTATTGAATGAAAAGAAAAGATATTTCAAATACACGTTAAATATGTTTATGAAAATTATGATGTTAAATGCAATGAAATATGATGCAATTAGGATCTTTATTATTCTTTTTGGGTACTAACCTACTGATGTGAAACTGAGTGGTTAAGTTCATTTACATGTTAGTGGTAGCGGTGTGTCCTAGGTAAAGGAGGTTAGCTCCTTGACAGTGGTCGGTCAAAATGGGTTTGACACAAACCACATAGTATATGCATTTCATGTCAAACTTATAAATTTTGTCTCTAACCTTAATCTCAATATGATTTTTGTATGTATTCTTGCAATGATAGATGTTTTATAATTTTGCTAGAAAAAGAAAAAATTATGTTTTTATTAACTAGGTATTTCATAACCAATTGATCAAAGTGATTAATGAAGCATGTATTATTATATTTCAATATCACATTCAATAAATAAATTTACATTGTTATCTTATGTATGGTAATGAATTTTTTTATTTTATGTTTTAATTATGCAAATTCAATATGTTTAGATTAAATACTAAGGATTGTCTAGGAAATCATTTTCTTTCAAAAAAAAACTATAAATAAATATTAATATATAAATATAATGTCAATATATAAATAAATGGAAGAGATAAGATAGATTTTTATTTCCCATAACTCCATCGTGAGAGATATTGAGGGGGGAAAATGGTTGAAGGGAATGAATATTTATTAGGAGGAAACCAAGACTAGTAGGTTGTTATTTTCTTTCATTAAAAAAACAAGAATACAAGAATAGGAAGATAAAAAAGGAAGGTGAAATTAACAGGGCACTAGAAAGACGAGAATAAAAAAAGGATTCTAGTTTCTTTCCTTTATCCAATCATTTTTTTTATTGCTGTAAAGAATTGATTGTCTGTGAAGTAAATTACCTATATTGAGGAAAGATGTGTAAACTTCTGAATTATTCTATGTTATTTCTAGCCATTCTTGAGTTTTACTTACATCTTATCATGTACAAATTTTTTTAAGTACAAAAATTTGATGAAATGAAGCTTGTTATTTCATTACCTAAATTTGCATTTTGCAAACTTTGTTTTACTATAATTTGTATGTATATGTTGGTAAAGCCTCTTCAGTGACATAGCTTGAGAATTTCATGCATTTGGAAATCATTCTTAGACCATATTTGTTTCCCTTTCCATTAAAAACATGGTTCAAATACCTTAGGAAGATTATCCTATAGCTGTACTTGGGTAGTTTTTCATTTAAACACCAAAGAATATGAACTCTGTATTTTCAAGATGCATAAGATTTTTTTAACAGGAAAAACATGAATAACTCCTAATATATTAGGTAAATAAATAGTACAAGCAGAAATACAATCAAGCAACTCCATATTGAAGAGAGAATACAACCAAATGAGATGGAGGCATAGTCCAAGAGAAGGGGCCACCAAACCACCTCACACAACATTTAGATACCTATTATAGAGAGTAGATTAGACTAAAGAAGAAATAGATACATAAGGGCCCATTTGGTGCATGACCACAAATGATGAATTACTTTATTCTTGAATTACAAATGAAAGGGAATGAAAAGAGATACAATCTCCAACAAAAATGAAAAGAGATACAATCTCCAACAACAGTAATATAAAGCTCATCTAGTTTGGTTTAAAAAAGGGACAACCCAAGGAAATAGTCCCACAAGATAAATTTTTCATCAGGCTCAAAAAAAAAATCTTCATTAGTGCGATGAAAGATATTCATGGAAGCATAGTTGTTGTTGACACATGATAGCTTGAAAAATGCAACCAAGTCTCGCTGGTCGAGATGCATAAGATTATGAATAGAGTTTGATACTGAAAGTGTATAGATAACTTGTTTGTGTTTTCAATAAAAATGATTAGAATGTGTATTTAAATGGTATTTTTGAACTTTGCATACCTTGCATAGCAAACGCCTATCTCAGCTAGAGTTGGAGATATATCATAAGCGTTCTCTCTCTTTGTTATCAAATTAAACCTTAGGTGTAAGTTTGTGAAATGCCCTGAAATAATTTCACATAATCAAGTAAGAATTTGTGTGCCTAGAGTAGTCATTTGTTAAAATTTTAATCATTAATCTTCATTGAATCAATCTCTCCTAACAAGCCAACATATCGGTAATGCCAAAACTATTGGCTTGAACCCTGTTCATTGTTTTAATATGATTATAATATTATTTACAAGAATGTTGTTCTTCAAATACTTGAAATTGGATTGTCTTTTTTTTGTTGTCCTTATTAGTAAATGAACATTAAACATATGAATTTTGTTTGGTTATTCAAAATCTTCTCTGCTAAATTCTGATTTCAAAACTCAACTCTTGGTTGAGCCGAGGTGCTCTTTTTGGGTTCACAATCCCCTCCGTGGGATTGGGTTATGAACTAGTAAACTCTTTCGTATGTTTTCTTTACTGTTTATTGTTTACAACTTTTGAATTAATATAAATCTCGACCTCAGCCCCTTATTGATAAAAAAAAAATTAAACATATGAAACCCTTCCCACACTGTTCCGATGAGATAATTTTCACTAAGGTCAACAACTTTCAAATTGGCACAATTCAGATGATCTTCTATTACACTTCCTATGAAATTGTTTGAAGACAACTTGAGCACGGGTTAAATGGTCACATATTTTTGGTGCCACAGTGGAGATACTCCCATTCAAATGTTTGAAAGAAAGGTCTAAAAATTGAAGATTTCTGAGAGCTATAAAATTTGGAATGCCTACTAGAAAATTTCTGGAGAGATTCAAGATTTAAAGGCTCTTTCAATCACCTAAATCCCTTGGAATTTCACCCTTGAATTGATTCCTTGTCAAAGATAAGGTGGTAAGAGCAGTGAGCACTGGCATTGATATTAATGCATGTAACACATTCTAGTGCCCTCTTCCCCTCCACAGATTTGCATCTAATACAAGTCCAATTACATGGACTTGTATATATTTCTACCCAATTTTGGTACAAGTATCCCTTATATAGATAATGATCTTGTAGTGAAGATTTGAATTTGAGTAAAGTATCTTTGTTTTTTTCTAGGCAACCATTATTCATCCCATTGAGTAACACCAAGTGGGGGTCTGAATCTACAAAACAAGAAAACCTCAAATTAAACTTCATACTTTGAATCTGTGCGCAATGTTCTACCATTAAAAAGCTCTTAGAGATAGCTCCCATGTCAACGAAACTCCAGTTTGATCAATTTAAAATTTGAACCTCAATGTGACTAAATTATTGATTTTAATCAAGTTATCGAGGCTACAAGCCATTTTAGATAAATTTAAACTTATCTCTGCATTTTCCTTTTCCAATCGGTGAGACTTGATTGTTTACCCATATTAAGGAAGTTGGAATTAATTTGATGAGGTTTTTTTAGTGTTAGATAATTTGGAACAATAAAGAATCTTTAGAATATTTGATATGAAAGATGGTTGGTGGATTATACATGTCTTTGAATGTTTAGAATTTTTACTCATAATAGTTGGTCTTTTGATGTAATATATTAACAATTGTTTTTTAAATGAAGATGTGTGTAGGAATATTTTATTATCTGATCATGTGTGTATATGAAAATATGTAGCAATGTAGTTAAGGATGGAGGGAACTCAAATAGATCTGTCTAATCCTTCCAGCATGAGTTAAACAATGAAAAAAATAGGAAAGAATCAAGAGATATGAAAGATCAACCTTCTTTTATTATTAGGAAATCATATACAATAGATCTGCAACATGCAGTCATATATGTCAGGCGTACAAGCCTGATTACAATAAAAAACCCTTACAAAATCCTTAGCTACAACTACCACCAGATAATATTATGAAAGTTTCCCCATCAGGAACAAATCCATAAGCTTATAAAGCCTTTGTAAACATCAGGTCAACCTAAAAGATCACATTTCCCAACAAGAAAGAAAATATTTTACAAACAATAGATCATGACCCAAATCATTAGGATCTACTTCCAATGAAAGAATTATGAATTGTGATCCCTCAAGTATGCCTACCATCATCAAGAAATGAGCCATTCATCTTTTTCGATTGGGAAAACCTTCGCAAGATCAAAAAACACGAAGACTAGTTGAAAACATGAAGAACATGTCAATTTCACCAAGAATCTGCAAGATCTCACGCACAAAGTAACGAAATGAAGTGCAAAACTAGGGAAGTGTTCAACATGATGCCTAAAACACATTGTAAGGATCACAACCATAAAAATATGCACAGAATGATTGGAGAAGGAAACACCAAGACTAATCAAATAGGAAAACAAATATTTTTGGTTGATGCAAGATTTCCAAGATCCCAAGATGCTTCTGCATCAGACACCTTAGGTTATTTGAAAAGTGAGCCTCTGACTTTTCTAGGGCTAAAGGAAAACCAAAATGGTCAACCTCAGCTTGAGAAATCATTGAAGAATCTTCTACTAGTTTGTCCTTCCATTTGACAAGATACTCCATATACTGCTTACCTCTTGTACTTCTACCAACTCAACTATCCAAAATCTTCTCTATCTGATCCATCTGCTTCTTAGGATACTGTTGTTCAAAATTTGATCCATCACTGCTACTAAAATCTGATTCATGATACTCATAAAAATCAACAAGATTGAATATAGGTGATATATCCATGTCTTCTAGTAACTCCACTTCATATGCATACCCTGAATCAAATCTCCTCAAGATATTACAAGGACCAAATTTATTCATCCTCAATTTGTTGTAAGCACCAACAAGAAATCTACCCTTCTATAAGTACACCATAACTTCATCTCCTACTTGAAATTCCTTATGTCTTGACTTCATGTCTTCTCTATTTTTGTAAGTTTTATTCATCCTCTCCAAATGTTGTCACACTCCTTCATGCAATTACTTCATAACTTCAAAAAATTCTTCACCTTCAACACTCTCCTTAACATCATGATTGACATCCCTCAATTTTTCCACTCCTTTCAGATTAAAACCAGTAACTATATCAAATGGTGTCTTCCCTGAGCTCCTATTCACTAAAATTTTATATAAAAACTCTTCTTGAGGCAAAACCAAATCCAAATTTCCAGGCTTGTCTCCAACTAAACATCTCAAAAAATTCCCTAAACTCCTGTTTACAACCTCTATCTTCCCATCAGTTTATGGATGAAAAGTATAGTTGTACCTCAAATCAACCTTCATCTTCTTCCAAAGTGTTCTCAAAAAATAACCAACAAACCTACTATCCCTGTCGAAAATAATGCTTTTAGATAATCCATGTAATCTCACAATCTCCTTGAAAAATAGATCAAGTACATGTACTGCATCTATAGTCTTCTTACAAGGAATGAAATGTACCATCTTAGAAAATCTATCTACAACCACAAAGATTGAATCATGTCCTCTCTGTGTTTTTGAAAAATTGAGTACAAAATCCATACTGACTTCTTCCCATGGTTTGTGTGGTATTGTCAAAGGTGTATACAATCCCACATTCTGACTACTACCTTTTGCAACTTGACACAATTTACAACCCTGAACAAAATTTTGCACATCCTTCTTAACTTGCGGTCAAAATTCGTTCTCACTTACCAAAGCTATTGTCTCATCAATGCCAAAATGCCCTACCAATCCTCCACTATACTTTTCCTGAATGAGATTATCTCTAATAAAAATTCTGGGTATACATAACTGATTATGTGCTTGAAATGTGTCACACTTCTATGGGTCATATAAATTAAAAATCAATTGTTAGGAGCAATAATAACCAACAAATAATCCAAATGACAACTCAAATCATGCATTGAACCATGTGAAAAATAAGTGTAAGCTAATCATTAAATGCCCTTTTTTAATTTTGATTTTTGACCTAGTCAACAAGATTGGACCTATATGACATGAATTTGGATCCCAAACCTAAATACAAAAAAGAGACCCCTATTAAAAAACAGAGAGCTTTCCAAAAATGTAAAATTTTTAGCAATATTTTATGATTTGTGCCCTAGGGACCCTATTTATCAAAACAAACCAGTTTTTAAAGATAAGATTTTTAAGCCATTATTTGTCATCAAAACAAAAAACACAGAGAACATACCCCCTGTATAATTCTAAGAGCTTTCTAGAAATGTAAATTTTTTCCAAAAAATTCACTGATTTGCAACCAGAAATGAATTTTCATGAAAAATCATAAAAAAATTATAAATCACGAAAAAATGATCCAAAAAATCTGATTTTCAAACTGAGACACCTTTGACCCAATGCCAACCTGCAAAAACAAAATTTAGACCAAAAATCCTAGCTGTTTGGGAGATATGATCAAATATTTAAAAAAAACCCTAGGTTTTGTCTTCAACTCATCCTGCACAAGGGTTAGGCTTGAAAAACTTCAATAAAATAACCATGTAAAGATTAGAAAATATAAAAATCTAAACAAAATGAAGGAAAATCAGGAGTATCATGCCCCATGGTGGAAGAAAAAAATGTGTACTTAAAATGTGTCACACTTCTATGGGTCATTACATTCAAGGTTGCTCAAGAATGATGCCTCAAATATCGACTCATAGCTCCCTAGTCATGGAGTGCAAAGGTTTGTGATGGAGGCCCTCAAATTTACCTAGTTGTGCCCCTGCAAGTACACCATGAAATAGGAGATTCAAAGAGAAAAATCAAGGATGCTAGCCTCCATGATCATCCAATATGCAATGAAATGAAAACTATTCTATATGATTGTAATGCATGAAAGGAAATTAATCTAAATGATAACAATGCAAGATTAATCTATGAAAGGAAATATTAATTTAATCTAATATGAATCTAATCTACATGAATAGCCATGGATGCAAGAAGAAGACAAGAAGAGAGAAGTTGCAATATCCAAGCTTGAGTGCTTAAATTCTCCAAAATTGCTCTCCAAACCTGCAGCATAACAATACATAAAAATTCTATATGAGAATGAGGAGAGGTTTCCTTTTATAGGAAAGTGAATGGTTGAGCTTAAGAGGCAAAAATAAATGAGCAATGGTGGAGATTAAATCTTGATTGATCCATGTGCTCATTAAAAGCAAAAAGCCCACCACTTAGAAAGATGTGAAGAAAAAAGGATTTTTATTTAATTTATTTCCTTTTTCATCAAAAGAAGAGCTTTAAGTGGGGATTTTTATTTTTAATTAAAAGAGGGGTTTTCTTTATAATTAAATAAATTAGAAGAATTTTATTTAATTAAATGGGAGGAATTTAATTTAATTAAATAAGATGAATTTTATTTAATTAAAAGGGAGATTAAATATTTTAATTAAATAAAAATGATCAAACCTTAGGAAATATTGAAATAATTGAATTAATTACATTTTGATCAAGGAAATTGATTTAAATTAAAAATGTTGCAAAGCATTGATTCAGGGATTTGATAAATTGATAAAATTATAAATGGGCCCCATAGTCTAGGCGACCATTTTAGTGTGCATACACTGACTACCTTTGAATAGAATTCCATCATGAATAAAATAATCTAACCAATTACTTCTATCTACAACAATAGGTTCTCTGCAAGCTTTCCAAGGTTCGATGAAGTCTGGATCATCCTCATACAATACCCTTAATTCATCCAATCCCAACACTGCAATCTTCATTTCAGTCAACAAAGCTCTTCTCTATTCAAGGCATCACCAACTATATTTGACACACCACTCTTATGCTTCAACACAAATGTATAGCTATATATGAACTCAACCCATCTCATATGTCTCTAATTTAACTTATGTTGGCTGCTCAAATACTTCAATGCTTGATGATTAGTATATAGTACAAAATCCCTAGGTAACAAATAATATCTCAATTTCTTCAATGCTTGAACTATGACATAAAATTCCTGATCATACACTAAATACCTTCTTTTAGCATCATTCAAATTTTCATTGAAATATGCAACATGCATCCTTTCTTGACTCAAGACAGCTCCAATTGTATTTCCACTAGCATCATAGTCTACTTGAAATACCTTATTGAAATCAGGTAAAGCTAACACCGGTTGTTCTTTCACCTTCTTCTTCAACAATTCAAAACTCCTCTATGCTCCATGTGTCCACTTGAATTCTTTCCTATCTCCTCTCATGGTTTCAGTCATCATTCCACAGATTGAACGACTGTTGTTGATGAACTTTTGGTAAAAAATAGACAACCCATGAAATGATCTTACCTCTTCAACATTCTTCCGTGTAGGCCACTCAATTGCTTTCATTTTCTCAGAATCCATCTTCAATCCTTTAGTAAATATTATAAATCCTAAGTATACTAATTCACCCTTCATGAAAGTACACTTCTTGAGGTTGATTAGCAACCCCACTTCCCTTAACTTCTGCAATACTTGTCTAACATGCATCAAATGCTCCTCCTTTCTCTTAATAAAAATTAGGATATCATCCAAATATACAATGAAAAAATTACTTAATAATTTATTATGAACTTCATTCATTAACCTCATGAAAGTATTAGGTGCATTAGACAATCCATAAGGCATTACCAACCACTTATACAATCCTTCATTTATCTTGAATACAGTCTTCTGCTCATCACCTTCTTTGATTCTAATATGATGATATCCACTCTTCAAATCTATCTTGGTGAAATACCTAGCTCAACTCAAAAAATCCATCAAATCATCCATCCTTGGCAAAGGTAACCAATTCTTAATTGTAACTTGGTTGATGGCTCTAGAATCGGTACACATCCTCCATTGTCCATCTTTGTTAGGTGATAACACTACATGCAATGCACATGAACTCAAACTTTCTCTAATCAATCCCCTCTACAAAAAATCCTGCACTTTTCTATTGAGTTCTTCATTCCCTATTGGTGTCATCCTATATGCTACTTTGTTAGGCAAACTAGCCCCCGGTATCAAATCCAAATAATGGCTAATATTCCTCATAGGTGGTAATCCATCAAGGAAATTATTTGATATGATGTCTGCATACCCATTCAATAATCCAGTTACTTCTTTTAGGTATTCTTCTCCTGATACAATCTCCTTAGAATTCTTGGGTACTAAAGCAAAACACACATTATCATGCCTCAGACCATCCAAGAACTTTCTGCCATCCACTAAACAAATCCTTGCACTAGTACATACTTCACTCTTAAGGGGTTCCTATAGAGGTAATAAATTTTTCTTCATTCCATTAGTAATAATAGTGTATACATTCTTCCTACCATCATGTATAGCTTGTCTATCATACTGCCAAGGTCTACCCAAGAAGACATGACATACATCCATAGGCATAATATCAACAAAACCTCATCATAATACTTCCCAATCTTGAATTTAACTAGGCATTTTTCACTTACCAGTACCTTGTGTTCATCTTGTATCCATACAATCTGATAAGGTTTAGGATGTTTCAATCTTTGGAACTTTAGTTTGCCAACCAAATCCTTCGAAGCAAGATTATTAGAATTGCCACTCTCTATGCCAACATTGCACACCTTGTCTTGTACCTTGCATCTAGTCTTGAACAAATTCTTCCTTTATGCGAGTTCTCTATCTTGTTCTTTGTGATATAGGATTCTCTGAGTCATCAGAGTTTATCCATCCTCTACTTGATTGTTGTTTACTGATCCAGAGGACTCTTCATCTGCAAATATTGTTCATGTACTACTCTTTTCCTTCTTCTCAGAGTTTCCTTGTTTGCATTCAAAGGCTCGGTGTCCTGCTTTGCCACATTTGAAACAAGTACCACTGACCTTCCTTATATCACCAATACTTTTCACTTTATACAAACTCCTAATCATTTCTCCTATAACAATCATTATCCTTAGTTTTTGAATCATTTCTTCCCTGATCTATAAAGGATCTACTTCCTCTAGCATTGTTATTGGATCAACCTCTCTGAAATATTCCTCCTCTACCTCTTTGTCTTTGTTCATGCCTTCGATTCAAATTTTCTTCAGTCTTCAAGACCCACTTGTAAGCTTCTTCCACACTCCTAATCTGTAACAAATTGATTTCATCTTGTATTGACACTCTTAAACCATTAACACAATGAGAAACTTGTTCAAATTCATCATCTATATGACCAGATCTAATATTCAACTTGTAAAACTCCTTTGTATAATTCTTATAACTTAAGTTTCTCTGCTTCAAGTTTTGCAACTTCTAAAACAAACATACTTGGTAATCCTCATTCAAAAACTTAGCCTTTAGTTTATTCACATTCTATCCCAAGATTTGATCTTGTCTTTACCCCTTCTCTGCTGATTTGTTTGTAAATGTTCCCACTATTGGTTCCCAAATCAATAGATTAGAAATCCTATGAGCTTGCCTACTCAATTTTGGGATTTTTTAACTAACTTGGCTAACAAATGGGAGTGATTGATTATGATCCTCCCCCCTGCACTTTAGGTTGTGCAGAACCAAGGCGGGTGGGCCTATACCTTACCTAATCTCTAGGTTCAACAATTTTTATAGTAGATAGAAATATATATGAAACTAAGTGATCTCTCAAGATGGAAAGTGAATCCTTGAGATAAATCCAATAAATAATTCAATGCAGTTTGAATGTTTAAATGGAATTAGTTCTGAAAAATTGCTTATGATATTGACAAGCTTGAATTGGTATGATTATAAACATATTAGGAATCTTTCAATATCCCTTTCAAAATTGTCACGAGAATGCCGACTTAACCAAAATCCAAATAATAAAAGACCAGTGCCTTATTTCACTTAGGATGATGCAATAAAATTTGAAATGATCTCATGTATAACTTTATAAGGCAGTTTTAAAAACTATCAATAGAATAGCTTCTATGTGATCATGTAAATTGAATTGATACTACAGTTAGTCTTATTGATTTAACTTTTCTCAAAAAGGCCAATAAGATAGAATTAATTTGACAACCAATCTTAATTCTGATGATCAAACTGTAATAAAATCAAAGAACTATCCCACAAGATTGCATATCCAGTATCCACTTTTATAAGATAGATATTATAAAGAACTGATCAAATCGAAATGAAAAATCACACCTCTTGGAAAAGATAAAGCATATGATATTATATTCAAAATAGATATGGTTTGTCCAACTACATACAATATATGAAAACAAGTTCTTCAATTGAGCATCTTCAAAAAGATCCTTTTAAAAGAGGGCTCTCTACTATAAATTGCTATTATTATTTTTTTAGAACACCAAAATGATCCTCTATATATAAATAGAAACTAGATAAACTACCTAATTAGACAAACTGACTTAATCAACGAGGGACATAGGAACAAAATACAACAAGACAATTTGAACATAAAATTTTTGAAAAAAAGGACCAATCCCCAAGCAATTCGCCACATCTCTGAATATGATTCTAGTACTTTTTCAAAGCATAGGTGTCAAAATCATGGATTGTGTCCTTGGAAACAATCTCCAACATGATTGTGTCCTCCATCTATGAAGTGGCTCCTTCCAAATCTAAACCATCAACACAGGCAGCATCAAGGGCAACAACAAGAATATTCTACCATTCCTCCATCCATTTGTCTTTATCAGGTTGAGATTTCCTGTTTGATCAATCAACTTTGGAAATCCTTTCCTGGATACATTTCTAAATTCATCAAACTCTGTCTCAAGTTCTTCTATAAAATTTTCATGCTTGGAAACAAATTTGTTTATTTCTTCAATTTATTTGGAGTTTGTGCCACTCATATTCCTATCATGCAATTTGATCTCTAATATTCTCTTGATCATGTTGTGGGTTATCATACTTTCAACACTTCTTCTGTATACATCCCATAACTTCTCCAAGTTCTCTTTTAACCTCTCAAAACTTTTTTGCAACATAAAGAAAACAATATCAACCCTAACACTTTGCATTTGTTTAATTAATTTATGATTTTCATTATAAATCTCTTCATACTTCTTTTTCCACTTTGCATTGTCTGGTGATGATAGAATTGGCAGAGGCATTCTACTCCTTCTAAAAACCTCTTCATACATTGCTTTGTATTAGTCTCTTTCCCTTACCACTTTTAGCACTTGTTCTCTTTTGAACTTGGATACATCAACTCCTATGTCATCAGAGACCAAAGGGTCAATTTCTCCCACTTTATCTTTCCTTCATCGGTATAGATCATCCTGATAATTTTAATTGGGTATAGGGGTAGCTCAAAATTTTCTTCAATGATGCACACTTTTATATTGATAAGTCTCTTAGTGATACTCCTCCTGATGTTTCCTCTTTATATTATCAGCACATGTCTCCCCGATCACCCTTTTACAACATTATTTAATCATCTTATATTTCCATAGGTTGTGCCGATGTATTCATCTGGTATTAGAGAAGCTCAGAAATACCCATCCCGATCACTCAAGCTACACCAATGAATTTCATCAATAAAACCTTCTCTAAAATATCATCCCCCTTTTTTGGTATTCATCAGACTAAGTCTTACCAATACCCTCATCGGCTATCGACAAGACAAGGAACTCTTTTTGTTGCTAGTGTATGTCTTGCCGAAGGGGATCATCGATGTGTTTTATACCGAATTTGTTTATTTCCTTTGCTACTATGATACTAGAGGCCTACTTCTTGCTGATGCAATTTCTTCCTTGGTGCCCCGTCTGTCCATCAGAGTATGCTATCCCGATCACACTTTTCTATTTTATTTTAAGTGTTGCCATCGGGTTGACTCCTTTTGATAATGTAACTTTACATCAGTATATATTTTTACTTCTCCTTCATGCATACAAATATTTTAAATCTTCTTAGTTGGTCCATATATAAATTGAACAAAACCTCTTTTACAAGTGGGAGATCCAGTGTTCCCTGCTAGATTTCCTTTTGATACTTTAGCTTGAGGTATTTCAGACTTTCAAATATATATTTTTGTAAAATTTGTCAAAGTGAAAGTATACCTATGCAAACCAACTGAGAACACCACATGCCTCTTCTTCTAAGAAATCTTGGTAACCAATAAGAAGAAGAACTTCATAGGTAGTCATGATCACATTTTCATTTTGAATCACTCTTAGAAATGTATGTTAGGATTCCTTTCCTTCAACCTGCAACTTAAGAAAACATCTATCCTCCATGCCTTATACCACTGTAACCCTTAAGCTTCCCAACTGATGGTTGGTTTTCTAGAGCCAAATTATAGATGGATGAGAATTGGTAATGTGAGCTCCTTAAACCTACACAAAGAACCAACAGTAGCTATTCTCATGATAAAATGTGTAAACAATAAAGATAATTTCATATATTAAGATCAAGTATGAATATTCAAAAGTCTTAATGAATTAAAGATCAAAAGAGATCTCCAAGGAAATAACTAAATTGAAAATTTATGTGCTAACAGTGGCTCTTTCTGGGCACATATGTTTCTTCATGAACATAGAGAGATCCTAGCTATCTCTAGAGAGAACACCATTATTATATATTTATAATAAAACAAAATAGAAAGAATAGAAAATAGTTAAATAACATGCTCTACCTGCTACACAAGAAATTAATCCCTGATTTCTTCAAGAGAAGAAGTGTTTCAAGTTTTTCCAATATACTGGGAGATCCTAAATTTCTCCATCAGTATTCTATAAGAAATATGCATTTTCTCCTCCTTTTTGCACAATTCCATAAGCTTCAAGCCATAGTGCTTCAAAATTACCATGTTTTCCTTTATCGTGGTCCTTAGCATTCCACTTTATCACCCAACCATCTTCCTTAAAAACTCTGTTATGTGATGTTATTTCATGTAAGAGCTTGACCTGTTGCTATTTTTTGATGTTTTTCTTCCAAGCCTCTCTTCTAATATTTTCTAATTCCATCAATTGATTCATCCTTTCTTCCATAAAGTTCACATCCTCAAGTTGTTCCTTTCTGATGAACTTGTATACTGGAAGTAAATTATTCAAAGGCAATCTGGCTTCCTTTCCATAGACCAATTCATATGGAGAAAATCCTATAGATTTCTTGATAGTGATTCTATCAGCCCATAATGCTAGATTTAGCTTTGAGTCCCAAGCCTTTTTGTTATTATCTGACATTATTTTGATTATCTTCAAGATGTTTTTATTGCTAGACTCTGCTTGACCATTTCCTTGTGAATGGTAGGGTGAGGAATAAGATAAAACAATACCATAGGAGTCACAAAAACCAAAAAACTATTTTGATCTGAATCACATTCTATTGTCGACCACGAGTTTATATGGGACTCCGAACCTGATCAATATTTTTTCCATTAGGAATTTGATCACCACCTTGCTAGTAGCCAGCCTAGTTGGAACTACTTCAACCCATTTGGGAAAGTATTTTATTTCCACTAGGATCCATCTATGTCCATCACTTGTTTTATTAGAAATTTGTCCAATGAAATCAACTCCCCACATTTGGAAAGGTCTTCAATGAGTAGAGGTCTAAGAGGTAAGGCTCCATCATACTTCAACTTCCCTAAATTTTTTTGGCATGCTTCACATTTCCTATCATATGGGTATAAATCTTTAAATGTGTGAGGCCAATAATATCCAACATTAAGATCTTATATGATGTGGTCTTTGCTGAGAAGTGTCCTCCACAAATTACTTCATGTAATTCTTTTAAGATTGAATTTTCCTGATACACATCTAAACAAAATAGTAAGATACCATCTCTATTTTCCCAATATAAATACATACATGGCTGCTTGGAGTTTTATGGTTCTCTTCTGGCTATCAGTAAGACCTTCATGGCATTTCATATGTCTTAAATAGTAAACAATATCTTTATACCATGGGCATTGTTCAATACTTACCTCTAAATGTTCCAAATCCATGTGATGCACTTGAGTTGCTTCTAGATTGTAATCTATCATAAGTTTTGCAAGGCCTTGACCCCTTACCAGTTTGGTTATCTGAATATCAATATTGAACTCCTGAATATGATTTGTCCATCTGCATCTTCAACCAACAATTTCTGACTGCCTAAAAATATATTTAACTACCACATTTGGCACATATGCTATCACATTTACTCCAACCAAGTATGGCCTAAAAGATTTTACTTCTTTTACTAATGCATATGCCTATTTTTCATTGATGTCATAGTTCAATTCTACTGCTTGTATAGTTTTGTGAAAAAATGCCACAGGGTGCCCATAGCCTTCATCATTCTTCTGTAACGTGACAACTGCTATTGTGTGATATGAAGAAAAAGAGAAAAATTGAAAGGGATTTGAAAAATATGGAGATTTAAGCACATGAGCTTCTTTTATTGCCTTTTTTATATTTATAAATGCTTTCAAGGCTTCTCTGGTCCACTTAACCTCTGCTCCTTTCTTGAGCATTTTAGCAATTGGTTTTATAATTTCTGATAAATTAGATACAAATCTCCTGACAAAATTTATTTTCCCAAAGAAGGATTGAATAACTTTGACAGTTTTAGGTACTTGAATCTTATCTATGACAAAAATCCTTTCAGTGTCTATCCTTACACCATGTTTTGATATAGTATGTCCTAGTAACTTACCTTTGTATGCACCCTAAAATGGTTGCCTAGACTTTGGGCCCCATTTATTATTTTATCAATTTATCAAATTTCTGAATCAATGCTTTGGAACATTTTCAATTCAAATCAATTTCCTTGATCAAATTGTAATTAATTCAATTATTCAATTATTTCAATATTTCCTAAGGTTTGATCATTTTTATCTAATTAAAAGATTTAATCTCCCTTTTAATTAAATAAAATTCCTCTTATTTAATTAAAAGATTTAAACTCCCTTTTAATTAAATAAAATTCCTCTTATTTAATTAAATTCAATTCCTCCCATTTAATTAAATAAAATTCTTCTAATTTATTTAGTTGAAAGAAAAACCCCTCTTTTAATTAAATAAATAAAAAT
>MU223214.1:244923-270290 GCA_018584345.1 Thuja plicata
GAAGTGAGCCCTGTTAGGAGCCAACCCTGTTAAAGGTTACAAACACACTGTTAAGTGCGAACTTGTTAGAGGATTTTCAATACATAGGTTGTCACTAAGTATCTGGCATCTACGCTACCATCCTTGAATCAGTCTCATGACCATCAATAGGCTTTATGCAAATCTTACTACCATCCTTGAATCAACCTCCTTCTTAGACTATCAATAGGCTTTAGGTAAGACTGGTGCTACTATCATGAGTCAACCTTCTAGTAATCTGTTAGGATATACCTCAATTAAAAAAGACTGTTATTTCCTACTATGTTAAGAGACTTAATGCTTCAATGGTTAAACTGACACAAAATGACCTGTTTCTAATGCAACTTAACTACAAATTTTTAGATCTATTTACTTACATTATCTTTCTGATCAATGTATCAATACAATTCCTTTGTACTTAACTCTTTCTGCTTTGTGATGCTGTGTTTCTCTGTTTGTCGGTGTCTGCAAAATTCTTTAGCTCTTCATCAACTTGATTGATCTGGACTGCATGAAGTTAATCCTTCATCAGTTTCTCTTCATCATCTTCTATCAGTTCACTCCCCCATGTATCTGATTGCTTCTTGAACACCATGGAGAATGAATTATGCTTGTCTCTTAAATAGACATAATATTCCTTAATTCTTGGTTCTTGATTCTTGGCGTGAAAAACAATCCAGCCAAATTGATTTATGGCTTTAACTCCTGATTTATCTCATAGTTATCTTCTTGCCAACTATACAAATCACTTACTTAACTGTGGTTGAATAAAACAAATAAAACAACCAGTTACGTCTATCCTTTAGCTCTGCCAGCTAGATATTTTGTCATTTTTTGATCTCTCTGTTCTGTCGGTCAATTCTACAGTTTGTTGCCGATAACAAATGCCAGTTCCATCAGTGTCACTTCAGTTAGCTTCGGGATATCCGTCCGTCGGGTATCATTGGATCTTTCTCATCAGGAAACACTATTTTCATCTTGTCAGGCATCCTTTGATTCTGCTTCGTCAGGCAATACTATCTTCTACTCATCAGGCATCACTATGACTTTTATCTCTGTCTTTACCGATGGTGTGCACTCCGCCGGTGTAGTCTATCACTTAGTGAATACTTGACTTTTATGCATTTCTGAAAGCATAACCTTTATACCATTGGTTCTCTAAAGTCTTTGGCATGACCATATAGATGATATCAAGTTGACATCAATGAAAATACAAACCATTAACTGATTTAATGTCTTGTATCATCTTTAACTTAATATAGTCAACCATTTAATCAATTATATGTCATCATTTGCTTTTGGTTTTAAAGGACTCTTGTGCTGAAATAGGTCTTCTCTATATGCCTTGAGGTCTGTTACTCCAATTACACATTGAAGTTGTCATTAGTATGCAAGCACACAAAATGGACAGTCGGTAACATAGTCAAACTAGGACAGTCGGGTTAATCACCAAAGTATAGAGTTAACCAATAGATCTGATCATGCCTAGATTTAATCGAGTGCAGTGATCACCAAACAAACAGACTATACTGAGGAGTAGACAACACTAAGATACAAAAGCATAACTGAACACCAATATAACCGAGATACATAGATTACACCTAGCAGCAAGAAACAAATTTTACCGAGTGGACCAGAGGCCACCTAAAAGTTTGTTATGGCACATTAACCTATGTAAAAATTTTTGAGCCGACCTAGATAATGGTTTACATGATCGAGGAGGTCATTAATTATGGATTTACTGCATTAATCTTTTATATCTCCTATGTTTATTTGATCAATGTAAATTATGTACACCATTGATCTTAGGGTATAGATGTAATTGTAAAGCCCTAATTAGGTCACATCATTTGATATATAAATGTATACATGTCATTTTGTAATGTATGTTGATCAAGCAATGATCAAGTAGCTGCCATACTACGGACATAAAAAATAGACAAGGGTTTGAAGGACAAAGACTACACAACAGTATTTAGTTTTTAGAACTAAGGCAAGGCTACCGAGAAGAATAGAAAAAAAGGTATTATCATTCACATTAAGGTGATATGTTTTTCATGAACTTAATGGATCTATATCAACAATATTGAGATTGTATATGTTTCAGATCAACTTTCTGTTATTCTCTAACAATTGTAATAGACCCCTAAATATCTTAACAAAGTAGACTTAACCTTCTTATTGTAAATCTCTTAACTGAGTGTACACATAGATTATGCTGCTAAATCCTCACATGAGGTAGATCTAATCTATCTTATTGTTACTCCTAACAGGGTAATATCATCAGAAGTGATCATTGTTTGTAAGCTTTAACATGATTTCTTTATTACTGCAGTAGTGAATTTTTGTGGGTCTCATCCCCACCATTGTTTTTACCTTCTAACAGGGATTTTCTATGATACCAAAATACTAGAGTCATGAGTACTTAATTTCATGTATGTGTAATTTTTATTTTACATGCATTTACATTTCAGCATTGATACTATACTCAGTCGATTAATACTGAACAATGATTACAAGGAATTGACTAAATTTTTTTAAGGGTACTGATTCACCCCTCGCCTCTCAGTAAACACCTCTTCATTATCCCAATAGAGGTCATCATATGACCATGCAAAGACATGTCTTTATTTTCTTAACAAAGCTATTATATTAGCCCTGATCTTTGGGGTAAGTTTATTTCCAACGTATACTTCCTTAGGAGTGTGCTCATTTTCAAGGTTTATCTTCTCTACATCATCATTTCTTGAAAATGTTTATTTTAATCCCACCCTATCCTTATTGTCAAATATCCTCTCTAATGCAATTAACCCCTTAGGTATCTTATTTGTTTTTAACTGAACAATTACTCTTCCAAAAATTTTTTCCTTACCTTCCTATTTTTCCACATATGTATTCCAATCAATGTGTTGATATTCATACTGATCTTCACATGTGAGAAACTTCAATAAATCTTGGTCATCCTCAAAAACATGATAATTTTTTACATTGCCTGGTACGGTTGGTCTTGTTTTGATCTCCACTTTTGTTATTTCATCAAATGGTATATCATTATGCCTGATAACCAAATTATCCATAAAGTCTGCTAAATGTTTTTTGATCTATCAATCCAATTAATTGAAAATGCATCAAAAGACTCCAAGAGATCCCAAACCTCATTCCTGTAACATTTCAACTTTGAATTTTTTGTGAAAAATTTGTTCCTTACCTGAGATATGATTAATTATGAATCACCATATATAGTTAGTATCCTGATTCCATGCTTGTTAGCATTGCTAAGGCCTAACAAAAGTGCTTCATACTCAGATATGTTATTTGTTGTAACATAAGAAAATGGAAATAATATTGATGGAGGGGGTGTGTTTAATTATGTTACATTTGAAATTGAGGGTTATTTGAAATGTGTGTGAAGAAGGTAGGATTGTCCTCTTAATCCCAAATTTCTTAAAGGGAAGATCCAAATTGATTAACCCCAAAGAAAGGATCAATGCATAAATGAATCAACCTATTAGGGATATGGATAAAGAGAAAGAGAAAAAATCTAATTATTTTTTATAGAAAGATTAATAACTTTGATTGAATTGAATAGGAGAATGTACTAACCTTGAGATATTCTAGATCTAAACAATGCTTTTTTCTGAAGCCTGTGTTGAGTTTCTAGAAAATATGAGACCAGATCTGGAATAGAAACGCAGAGATGGACAAAACCCAGAAATGTTTTTCCATTCTGAGACACTTCCAATTTGTACCCTCAAGTAAATGTCACAATTGGCTAGAATTTCCTATGGCACCCTATGGAAGAATTTACCTAAAAATTCTTAGATTGAAATTCTATTTTCGGATCCCAAAATTTTGTCGAAAATGGTATCTGAATCTCCATTCTGATTTTCTATTCCGAACCTATACCTGGAAGAAAAATGGATTTGTTTATTGGGGGAGGGGTTTCCCTTAGTCAAACCCTGATTTAGGAATTAACCTTGAAATAAATAATGTAAATAGAGAATTCTAGCGAGTAGTGGAAGTAAATCTAATAATGAAGATATGATATTCAAATAGATATGCAATTGTATTTTGAATGTAAACAAGTATGTAACTATGAAAGCTTGGACTCAATTAGAAACTATAAACCTCCATGATTGTATGCTTGGAATCTACCTTGAAGAGAGAATGAAAGAGTCTTGAGGATGTACAAAGGATCTTGAAGGAAGATCACACCACCAAGATGGCTAGATCTAGGGTTTGAATGATGAATCTTGAATGTTTGAACCAAATCCCTTCAAAGGATTGAAATCTTGAATCCTTGATCTTCAATAGAGAACTTGAATTCTTGAGAGGAAGACTTGAACACTTTGAAAGCTTGAGAACATGTGGAAAAATGGATACTTGAAATTTTTTCTTGATGACCTCTTTCTTGATTTCACTTGGAGAGAATCAGGATTGCTTCACTTGACTTGTTGATGGTTTCTTGTTATCACTTAGTGCTTAGAGAAAATGAGAGGAGAAAACTTCCCTTCATATGAAACTATGGCACAATATTATAGAGAGGCTGTTATAGGAGAATTGAATTCCAATTAGACCCATGCCCCTAGAAGAGGACCTATATTAAATATAATTTAAGAATTGTCACTTTGGAACCCAAAACAACCGACCTAAAAGTGGGAAATGACTTTTTGATGACCTCCAACAACCGATGGACTTCCAGATTTGAAAGGGGGACCCAGGTCAAGGTCAAGGTCATCCTTGACCTAGTTCAAGGTCGAGGTTGAACTTGACCCAGGGAGTCAGGACCCCTGGAAAACATTCCAGATGGGATGGAAGGTGCCTGGAGAGGCCCAATCAGGGTCCTAAACAGGCAGAGAAGAAAGAGAGGATGCAAAAATGAGGGGATAGTGTGATGGTGGTCAAAACAATCCCCTAAGGAGGGATAAACATTCTTAACATGGAAGTGCTTCAATTTTAAGATGATACATTAAGCCCCCACTTTAGCGGAAATATGGAAATCAAACATACTCGTGGTAAAGTTAGAAGAAAGACTTTGGTGGATTGCAATGAGGTAGAACATCACTAAGTCAAGGACATGAGTCCCTAGGCCAAGGGTTATAACTCAACATACATGCATAAAGATATGGAAAATAAAGAGCAATTAATCATAGAAAACATACATGATTACATAAGCAAGACAAGAGCAACACTATAGATAACATAGCGTCATAATCTAATCCTACTAGCATGAAAGTGAAAGAGAGAAAAGAGATAGTGATTACCTCACCTAGTAACATGCCCACCTTAGCATGAATCAACAAGGAGGGAGAGCCCAATAGGTTCACCCATAAACTGTGCTTTGTAATTGTAATGCATCTTCTGATTGCTTTTTGAAATATCCATAGATCCACATTCTTGTATCACTATGGAATATAAAATGCGTGTCTTTTTAGGATTTAGAAACTTATGTGCGTTACCTTCCAAGGATTTAGCATATTGTAAAATTTGAAAATCTGTATCTCTTTAGGATTTAGCAACTTATGTGCATTACCTTTCGAGGATTTAGCAAAAAAAAAATAAAAAAAATGCGTGTCTCTTTAGGATTTAGCAACTTATGTGTGTTACCTTTCGAGGATTTACCATGTTGTAAAATTTAAACAATGTAAAATATAGTACAAGGGAGACCCTATATATGCCCCCTCCTTATCATGACTACCCACTAGGAAAGATAAGGAAGAGAAAGAGGATACGTACTTCACAAAGTAAGGAGATATCCAGTTTAACAACAATATGTGCTATATCCTTAGCAAAGAGTATCAACCCTTACCTCTAAGAGCATAGATAATCATGAAATGGATATGTCACATATGGAAAAAGGATCCTCAAAGAGGAGGATATATTATCAACAAGACACCCACCATAGAGGAGTTCTTAGGATAAAATGTCATCTTCCAAAGAAAAGTGGGACCAAAGATTAAATCATCAAGCCCCCTATAATCAAGAGGAAGAGGAATCTCAGATTGAAGGAATCAAACTCTAACCCAAAGAAAAGGAAAGATTTTATCAAAATCATAGTTTGAAACATAAAGAAGAGGTGATTGCCTAGGAAAATCACCTCCCATATAAGAGGGTATCCATGGTCAAGACATAAATTGTTATAAGGAAATAATGTTATATGATAAACAAATTCCACTAAGCTAAGGAAATTAGATCCTTAGATAGAGGAAGAAGGAAAATACCTTGCCCCCCCAGGGGTGAAAGCAAGGGATACATCAAATTATATCAAGAGATATTGTTGTAGCAAAGAGATATCTTTACAAAACAAATATCCTAGAAAAGATATCATGAATGATTATATATCATAATAGGGATAGAATATAGAAAGAATAACCAATTAAAATCAAAACAAGATATATGATAAGAGCAAAATGGATCCTAGAAGACTGGAATTAAATACCTCTTTCCCCCCAGTGAAGAGAAAAGGGGAAAAATATTATCTTAAATTATAGAAGAACGAGGGGAATTAATTATATCAAAATTATGAAGAAATTATAATACTGCACGGGAATGAGATATAATTTGTAAAGCAGACATTTATTGAAAATATAATTTTAAATGCACACAATCAGAAAGTAAGTGTGTATTACTATAATGAAAAGGAAATATGTATTTAGAGTGAGCATTCTTTGGAATAGGTTTAAATATTTCTTTCTTAGAATTCATTAATTGGACATACACTTTCTTAGCCACATCTTGAGGAGTGTCAGGGTGATCTAAGGAAGGTGTTGGAAGGACATGAAGAGGAGGATGATGGTTAAGAATAAAAAAATTAGTTGGATGAGGTGGGAACCTATACCATGCATATATTGTTTAGGAGATGAATGAATCAGGTTTTTTATCCCTTGTTCATTGGTACCAAGCCCTAAACCCTTATAGCCTTGTTTATCCACCATAGTATATCCGGTAGTGTACCTATCTTGCAAAGCTTCTATAGGAGGAGAATGATTATGGTGCTCATGAGAAAATGTTGTGTATGGTGGAATGATAGGATTAGAAGAGGTTTATTTTTTTTTCCCTTTAATATCATCATGGATTGGATAAGAAGGGGAAGGTAAATGAAAGAATTCTCGAACATCATTATCATGAATCCTAGCTTGAGCCTCATCATAAATGTGGGAAGAACTAGGGATTGAAGATGGAGAAATAAAAATAGGAATATTAGGAGGATTAGGGACTAGATTAGTAATGATAGGATTAGGATTAGGAAGTTTAGTAGATGGAGTATCATCTACCCAATTCTTCACATAATCAAAAAGAGTAATAAGTCCACTACATAAATATTTGATGAAAGTTTTGAAAGTAGGAAGACTAGTATTAGTTAATCTGAAAATAGCATAAGCAAGGGAAACATGAAGATTGAAAAACATGATGAAGTGGATGATACTCTCATATACATCATAACTACCATAAAGAGAAGCTAAAAGAAGCATAATGAGAAAAGAAACCATACCCCAAAGCATCTTAAAGATCTTCCATAGCGAATGAAATGCAAGAAGTGTGTTTTTCTATTTTTATGATTATGTATATTTTTTTTTGGATTTTAAAATGCAAGAGCATAAAACAAAACTAATGTAGCATGCATGAAAGATCTAGCATAAAATATGTAAATCTAACACCAAAAAGAAAGAGTTGTCTATCATGGGTTCACCAAAATGTGACATAAGAAAATGGAAATAATATTGATGGAGGGGGTGTGTTTAATTATGTTACATTTGAAATTGAGGGTTATTTGAAATGTGTGTGAAGATTGTAGTATTGTCCTCTTAATCCCAAATTCCTTAAAGGGAAGATCCAAATTGATTAACCCCAAAGAAAGGATCAATGCATAAATGAATCAACCTATTAGGGATATGGATAAAGAGAAAAACCCTAATTCTTTTTTTATAGAAAGATTAATAACTTTGATTGAATTGAATAGGAGAAATGTACTAACCTTGAGATATTGAAGATGTGAAGAATTCTATTTTCTGAAGCTTGTGTTGAGCTTCTAGAAAATCTGAGACCGGATTTGGAATAGAAACGCAGAGATGAAAAAAACCCATAAATATTTTTCCATCTTGAGATAGTTTTGATTTGTACCCTCAAGTCAATGTCACCATTGGCCAAAATTTCTGATTGCACCCTAGGGAAGAATCGACCTAAAAAGTCTTAGACTGAAATTCTTTTTTTGGATCCTAAAAGTTTGTCAAAAAGGGTATCCAAATCTCTATCTTGATTCACTATTCTAAACTTGTACCTACAAGAAAAATGGATTTGTTTGTTGGGGGAGGGGTTTGCCTTAGTCAAACCCTGATTTAGGAATTAATCTTGAAATCAATAATTGAAATAGAGAATCCTAGCAAGTAGTAAAAGTAAATCTAATAATGAAGCTATGATATTCAAATAGATATGCAATTGTATTTTGTTTGTAAACAAGTATATAAATATAAAAGCTTGGACTCAATTAAAAACTATAAACCTCCATGATTGTATGCTTGGAATCCACCTTGAAGAGAGAATGAAAGAGTCTTGAGGATGCACAAAGGATCTTGAAGGAATATCACACCACCAGGATGGCTAGATCTAGGGTTTGAATGATGAATCTTTAATGTTTGAACCAAATCCCCTCAAAGGCTTGAAAGCTTGAACCCTTGATCTTCAATGGAGAACTTGAATGATTGAGAGGAAGACTTGAACACTTTGAAAGCTTGAGAACATGTGGAACAATGGATACTTGAAATTTTTTCTTGATGACCTCTTGCTTGATTTCACTTGGAGAGAATTTGGATTACTTTGCTTGACTTGTTGATGGTTTCTTGTTATCACTTAGTGCTTAGAGAAAATGAGAGGAGAAAACTTCCTTTTATCTAAAACTAGGGCACAATCTTCTAGAGAGGCCAACATAGGATAATTAAATTCTAGTTAGACCCATGGACCTAGAAGAGGACCTATATTAAAAATAGTTTAATAATCGTCGCTTTGGAACCCAAAAAATCTGACCCAGAAGCGGGAAATGACTTTTTGATGACCTCCAACAGTCAAAAGACTTCTAAATTTGAAAGGGGATCCCAAGTCAAGGTTGAGGTTGTCCTTGACCTAGGTCAAGGTCAAGGTCGAGGTCAACCTTGACCCAGGGAGTCAGGACCCCTGGAAAACAAGCCAGATGGGATGGAAGGTGCCTGGAGATGCCGAATCAGGGTCCTAAATAGGAAGAGAAGTAGGAGAGGATGCAGAAATGAGGGGAAAGTGTGATGGTGGTAAAAAAAATCCCCTAAGGAGGGCTAAATGTTCTTAACATGGAAGTTATTTCATTATAAGATGATACATTTATACATTCAAAAGTTAAAAGAAAATAATACTTAAAAGTTTTTCCATTAGGAGAAATGAAAATAACTCCAACACCATTACCATCTTTGCTACATGCACCATCAAAGTACATGTGCCATAACATTTCTGGACTTTCCTTTGCATGAATTTTAATTTTTTAGTATTCTTCATAATGGGTTTAATGATACTTACCTGGAAATAATCCATGTCTGTGTGGTAGAAGTATGTCATTTGATTTGGATCAATATCTTCAATGATGTAGGAAAATCTGGGCTCTTTGTCAATCCTTACCTCTCTATTGTTCACGAGAATAATTGCAAATGATAAATCCAATTAAGTGTTCCCACCTAGCAAGTTAGACCACTATCTGGATAAGAGCATCCCATAATTTGCAGGCACTTCTACTACCGTGATGTAAATATAATATGATACATCTAGGTAGGCTGACAACTTGAAATCCACGTTCTTCATGATTCCTACCATAGGTACATACCCGTTTTCCATAGCATAACATTTTCCATAGGTGGTGTCAAGTTTCATACCGAGATCCTTCATGACTTCGACTGACATGATATTTACTACTGACCTTGAATCAATCATGAAATCCTTGACCAACTTGTTGTTAATTAGAAATGTGAGGTGAAAAGGATCCACTTATGTTGGATTATTTGTAACAGAAGTACCTAAGTATACTATTGGTGGATCTTAAATAAATTTTTTTTGCTAGAATTCTCTTTAGACACTTCACCCACATTAGATAGTAATTTCAAAGTTTCATTTCTATAGTCAGCAAATTTCAAGAAAAGGAACAAAAACATTTACCTAAGATAAAGCTTGAGACATAAAACAATTACTATTTGAAACTTTTTTTACTCACTATTGGTTTTTCCACAAGCTGTGTTAGTTTTGGAACATTAGTTTTATCTACCTATTGAGTCTTCTTTGGAGTATCATCTTTTCCTTCCTTGAGAGTGCTTTCTTTGTGGTCATCCTACCTTGGTACTTTTGCAAATATTCCTGCAGCCTTTCCCTAATCAACATTTATTGTCTTGTTCCTCAAATGATAATTACTTCTGGCCTATGCTACTACGGCTATGGTATACACTTTTTTCTCTTCATTTGCCAATTTCCTCAATATTGTAGTATCCTCATCTTTTGAAAATATCTATTGTTCATTACATTGCTGGCTCACTCTTTTTGAACTAATTTCTAGTATTTTCTCATCTTCAGAAGAATTATACTCATCATTTCCCCAAAATGGTTGAGTTGAGATTGCATTAACTATGGACTATTGATCATCATCTTGATCCTCTTCTTCCAACAAACTTTGGGTTATGACACAATTTTCAGGTGCATGTGGTAATATACATGCATCACGCCATGAATCACTCTCCATAAAATGGTTATTTATCCTTAATGGATCAAGGATTTCCTTAGTATTATTTTTTCTTTTAGGATTTTCATCCTTCCAATTTGTGTTATAAGGCATATCATGTAGTTTAAGCCTGCCATTTTTGTAAGTTGGTGTCCTATCATATCTATTCTTCCTTACCTTCAAATCCTTAAGCATGTCAATTATTCCTTTAGGTCATCTTTCTTAGGGTCATGAGGATTATACAACTTGGGATCATCCCTTTTGTTCACTCTTCTAGCATCTTTCTATCATTCTCAATGGTATTAGCATTTTTAAAAGTCTGTTGCAATGTTGTAATCCAATGTGATCTGATCTCATAACGAGTTTCACTATCAAACACACTTAAGTAAATATCAATCAAAAATGAATCAACGGGTCTTATATCTCTTGGGATCATATTTGGTACCTTGTTGAATCTTTTATTAAACTCTGCAACTGATTCATTAAAATTCTTCTTAATACTAGTTAGTTCATGAGAAGCAGAAGAAGTGTCAGTATGATCACCAAATTGATTAATGAATTGTGTTGAAAACTCTTGCCAACTAGAAATTGATACATCTGGAAGTCCTCTATACCATTCTCCAAGATCTTCAATTAATTACTGAACAAATAATTTCATGAAAAATTCTTCATGATGAATTTCAAACTCCACAATTATATTCTTCAAATTGATAACATGTTGTTCTGCAGATTCATTCGCATTATGACTAAAATTTGGAATAGTTGTCCTCTATTGATTTTGAATAGGGTTTGGATAACTTACTATCCCACTAAAATCCAACTTCCTGTATCTCTCAATTACCATAGGTGCTCTTATCATAGCATTATGTCCACCATGATTGTTTATCCTTGTCCCATGATTTTGATGGTTTGCATGACCTTTCTATTTTTGACCATTGTCATATTGGTTACCAATATTTTGCTACCCCAGGTTTCTAATTTATTGATTTCCTCCGCTATTTGGTCGTCTCCAATGCCCATTTGGTCCATTATTATTATTTTTATTCCTATTCCTTTCTCTATTATCATGTTCAAACAATGGGTTCAAATGACTAGTGTTGAAAATCTGATCCCCATTCTTTCTATGAAGTGGAATATATTTAGGAGTTATGTCATCACTAGTTGTTATTTCATCTCTCATTGGTATCTCATGTCTCACCCCCTCTTCTCTTGGTCTTTCATTTGTTTCTTATTTTGGTGGAGAAAGTGTACCCCTTTGTATTCTCAACTTTTCCAACACTTCATCTGGTTGCCTTCTAAGAGCTTTAGCCATCTTCTGATCTCTGGCACCCATGTTAGCCAACTTATGAAAAATGGCATCTCATTGTTGATCCTCTTCTTCTTCATCAACTTCTGCATGATTTATTTCATGTTGAGGATCATAATATTCCATATCTACTTGAAAAAAAAGATTCTGGTTTTCATCACTACTTCCGGGACTGTGATGTTTTGATGTGGGAACTTCCTTTTCATTAAAAACTCCTCTTTCCTTGTCAGGTAACCTCTTATATCCCACTAATTTCATTTTTGAGCCTGAACTCTTATTCTTATTCAAGTTTCCTTTTGGACTTAACTCAATATGGTTATTGTGTCCTTTATTGAAGGATCTTCTGCCCCACATATACTTTAAAAAATAAGTGTCTACGATCTTAACATACCCTTTGCAAGATAGATTGTTAATCATAAACTACTATAGGGTTGCCACCTCACTTAAAGGAAAATACCATTTTTCTACTCTGGGTTCATATATCTAATAGAGTCTATATTTAATCACCAAAGATTCTAGAAATTTTAAAAATAACTCCCCAACAAAGTTTCCAATCTATTGGTTCCCAAATCAACAGATTAGAAATCCTATGAGCTTGCCTACTCAATTATAGGATTTTCCAACTGACTTGGCCAATGAATGTGAGTGATTTCTTATGATCCTCATGTTGGATGATATCATTTTTTGTAATGATCATGTTGTTGATATTCATGTTTTGTCACTGATGTCAACATATATTTCTATGGAGAAATCAGACTGGTTATTTGGTTGGAAGAAGTGTATGGACACTGTATGGATGATTCAGAATGATTGAATTTTTATATATGAAGAAGAATGTGTGTTGAAATTATTTCTAATGTCACTTGGATTTATGTTGCATATTGTGGATGTTACAATTGATTTGGTGAAGACTGGTTTCTAGACTGTAACTGTGATATAGGACAAAGCAAGTCTCTGTGTTTCAGGTATATCTTTCTAGCGAAGATATTTCAGGTGAAGCGAGATAACTGGTGGAAAAATGACATATATTCAAATAATGGGTTGAGTTTTATTGTTGTGTGATTACTAGTGATGTCAGCTGAGGTGTGTATTATGGAGAATACCTATTTGCTGGCCGACTTCATACATGTAACATGTAAAATGAATTGTGATTGTGGATTGCGGATCTGGAAGTATATGTGATGGATTGTAATTGATTTTTACTTTTTATAGGTACTGTGTGTATCTTATCAAGGGGTTATATAATTATTTGTATGATGGAAAGCCTTAATTGTCTGACCTAATTAATTAATTATGTATTGGGAAAGCTTAATTGGCCGACCTAATAAATTATTGTAAGAGGGTATATATGAGTGATCTTTTATTTTTGAAAAGGTGTGGTAGAGATTGAAAGGTAGATATTTGTGGAAGCTACGAGGCTTGTTGACTACTAGATGTAGAGCATATTTGATGATTGTTATACTTCATTGGAACTGACCAAGCAAAGATAGTTGCTATTAGACAGTTCACTGGATTGTATATTTTCTATATACACTTGTTCGGATTGTGAATCCTTGAGGGTGGTCTTAACCTTATTTGGGAAGTGTGCCTAGGTAGTGAGCCTACTATTTTCTTTGACTCCTAATAGGGACTGTATATTGTAATGTTGTAATAAGCTCCTAACAGGGCTAAATCTTTTAACATGGATACTATACTCTCAATACATTATTTGTGGGTACTAATTACCACTGGGGTTTTACATTTAACAGTGTTTCCTCGACAACAAGTATTGTGTTATGGTGTTGGCATTTACTGTATTATCATTTACATTTGTAGATTTGGTTTATAAAGTTTAAAGTTTAAAAATCTATATCAAAATTGATTCACCCCCCTCTCAGTTGTCTTGTGGACTGTTATTCCTAAAAATTGGTATCTAAGCTACTGGTTCTTAGAGAGAAAGCTTAACAGATTGAGCTGATCCTGAAGATGACTTAATACAGGAAGGATAGTTTGAAATTTGATCCTCTAAACTTTGACAGTTGGCAGAACAAGATGAGAACACATTGTTGTGTTTGGGAATTGACTATTGGATGATTACAAAGAAAAGTGAAAAGATAGCGACTGAGGATGAATTGGAGAGGCTACTAAAGATGAAAAGAAGATATTTTCATGTAATATGGTTGCAAGGAAATCTTTGATCATCACACTTTCTGAAGGTGAATTCATAGAAGTAAAAGACCTAGATTCTGCACATGAGATCTGGACAAGATTGGAAGATTTATATGTTGGAGACAAATTTACAAAATAGGGAAAGCTATAGAACTAGAAGACAAAGATGGAATCAATGAAGATGAGAACATTAGGGCATATGGACAGAGAATAACTGAATTAGTTACTGGCATTGGAAAATCTGGAGGTACTTACAATGAAGAAGAAGTGATTACAAAGATACTCAGATCTTTGACACCTGTATATAAAACCAAAGTACAAGCTATAGAGGAAATTATACCTTTGACACCAAACTTCACCAGAGAGATGTTGATTGGAAAGATAACTACATTTGAGGCCACAAAATTGGGAGACACTTTACCTAAAGTTGAGTCAGGATTCAAGGTAGCCATGCATAAGAATAAAAAAACCTTATCTGAAAATGCGAGCACCAGCAGTGGTGACCTAAGGCAATAACTTGGAGCCTATGCTAATGAATGATAACAGATACAGGAGGAATAAAGAAAGCTAGATGAAGTAGTGGCACTAATTGCTAGAAGAGAAAAGAGAGGTAAGAGTAAATTTGAAGGAAAGTTACCTTTGAAATTTTTTTCATGTAACCAGATTGGTCATTTTTCATCTAGATGTCCTACAAGAGTTCCAAAGCACAAACCTAAGTTTTTCAAGTCTAAGTATTCAAAAGATAAGGAATGTTATTATGCTAGTGAGGGTATATCTAATAATGATGATGATGACTATGATGAAATTGGATTTATTGCCATTAGGGATGATAAACCTATGCATGAAGAAAAATCCTTAGTATCCCGTGTTGAAAATAAATTTGAATGGGTTATAGATATTGGTTGTTCACATCATATGACTGGAGATAAAAATAAGTTTGTGAGTTTGAAAAGACATGATGGTGGTGTTGTCAGATCTGGTGAAAATACTCCTAAGCTTATTATTGGAGTTGGATCTATTTTTTTGGATGGAAAGACTAACACTGACAATGTATTACTTGTTGATGGACTCAAGCATAATCTGTTGAGTGTTGGACAATTAGTGGACAAGGGTTATCAATTGAAATTCATTTATGGGAAATTCTCTATCAAAAGTAAATTAGGAGACTTGATCACATCTGGTACTAAATCTAGAGGTAATGTATTTGAATTGAACACATCTGAAGCTTCTTGTTTTATTGCGAAGGTTGATGATAGTTGGTACTGGAATTAATGTGAAGTGTGTACTGACAGGGGAGGGGTGAATTAGTACCTCTAAAAATTTTGTATCCTTTAATCAATTAGCCTTTGTGTAATTAATTTTATATCCATTCATCTCATCTATACTAACTTGATGTGAGTTATATCAATTAATATACTTAACATACATGTGAACATTCATAGAAACTTTCATGAAAGTAATTGACACATAACACAAGATATGATATCACAGAAAAATCCTGTTAGGAAGTAAAAAATACAGTGGGGATGACACCCACAAAATATTCACTATCTACAAATTGGAAGGGGCCAGTTAAGGCTTACTATTTGATCACTTCTGATGATCTACCCGGTTAAGATTATCTGTGAAGACTTGTTAAATTCTACTCAGTTAAGAGCTTTAGCAACACTATTGAGTGTGCACTCGGTTAAGAGATTTATAGTTGGACTATTAAATCCACCTTCCTTGAAAGGAATTTTACACTTTTCTTCTTTTGTTAGAATTATAGAAAATTACAATTTGACCTGGTAAATGCAATGTCATATTGCTGATATAGATCCATTTAAGTTTACATGAATACGATTATCACCTAATGTGATTGAATAATACCTTTGATTCTCGGTAGCCTCTGTTCTTGGTTCTGATAACCAAATTCACCTTTTTCTATTCTGGTTCTTGAAACTTTCAATATGATCGATAGATGTGATCATATCCTTCATTCATCCTCTCTTCTATATTCACATTTGTATAATTAATTATTGCATCATCTATTTATAAGATGGATTGACATCATCAAGTTTCACAAAAAACAATGTTAAGTCTAAGATCAGGTTTACAACTTTTCCTTGATCTCCTAGTCTATATGTTTTAAATTAGTTAGACTGATTAGAGAACTTAAATTCATGTTTCTTGTCCCTAAATAAATGGTTTAAAAAAAAAATAAAGATTCTATAAATAGAATAAGACTATTTTATCTGACGTGGAAGTTAGATCCACTTTTTGCGGGCTGCAACTGACTCTCAATTTCTAACGGTCAGTTATGTTCTGAAATTAGTTGACTGTCTTTTGGGTTTGTTCTCTTGATTTTATGTTTAACTATATCTTGGTTTGCACTATGTCCTCCACATTAGGTTCCTCTTCTAGGTTCCTCTTTATCCTTCTGACATTACATTTTTGGTGTACACACAAAGTTGTGTCATCGGTTCTCTTTGTACTTAGTCATTTTTGGTGATCTCTTTATATCTGATTTTTGGTTTGCTCTTTATTCTGTCTTTTGGTGTATTCTTACCAAAAGTGTTGTTTGCATACTAATATAAAATTAATGTCATCAATCTCTCCCTTTGACATTAGTATCAAAAACTGATATATGCAAAATACTAATAAAATGTTAAGTATGTACAACATATATAATCCTTAGTCATTTTATGACTCCCTCTATGTATATGTCAGAATATCTGTACATATCATATCTTTCCCTATGTATATACATATCATTTTATCATCTAAATATACATATCATTTTCCCCATATGTATACATATCATTTTACCCCCTTTTTTGATATTAAGGGCAAAGGTCTATACCTTATAGTTTATCAAAAATGTGAGAGTGTGAAGACTTCATGTTTTCCATAATTTTCTCCTATTGTTCCTTCAAGTTTTCTAGAGCCATGTGCTCGAGTGTGATCTTGAAATGCATATCATAGATGTTGTATGCTAAAAAAATCTTAGGGGTTTTTATCAGTTGCCTTGCTGAACTGATGTGTTGTTGAAGTAGTGTAAGATTTGGTAGAAGTTGAGCTTGGATCTCGGTGACTTCTTCCCTGAAGTGTGTCTCTGCTTCCCATAGTTACTGCCTTTACCTTTTTTATTTCAATAATTTTCTCATAATGAAGCTTTAGTTCATTGTCTCCATTGGTGGTTAAGCTCTTTGCACTATTAGATAGATCTGTATCTAACTTTGCTATATTTTCACTATTCTCTTTAGTGAACTTTTCCAGTGTGCTCAGTTGTTGAATCAAGGAAATAGCTTTAGTTATAATTGGATCTAATTTAGTAATGAATTTTAAAAGCTTTACCTTATTGACTAACACTTCTTGGTTGATGTTCTCAATAATTTTCTGTCAGTACTTCTACCCTGCTCTGTCTTCTATTGCCTTCTCTGCATCAATATTCCGTGTTGTGATTTATTTGGTGAGAGTGGCTAGTTAATCAAGAATTGGATTATTCTGATCAACATCAACATTAGGTATAATTCAGTGCAATATATCCCTTGTTTCTATTACCATGGAGTCTTGGTGTTGTTTCCTTAGCTTCTCCTGTAATGCCTTCCTTTGGCATATTTCACCGTATTCTTTCAATGCTTCATAATCTAGTGTAGTTGGGTCACATTTTGGTATCTCAATGATTTCGTCCAAAGTGACTTCCAAATTATTCTTCTTTTGAGTTTCACTTGAATGTAAGGCCATAGCCATCTTCTTGTCTTTGTCTGTTGTGCTTGATGAAGTGATTTGTGGTGCTTCTTTTTGTTGCTTTGTTTCTATTTCAGCTTCTCAGTTTTTTGTAGACGTCTCCACATTAACCTTTACATTGTTGGTAGAAATTTTTTTGGTATCCTTAGGAGTGCCATCTTTGGGTTTATCTCCTTCATTGATGTCCTTATGCACTTCATCTATCTTTGTCTGTGCATCCTTCTTTGTTGTGTCTCCATCTATTTGTTTTGAATCTCCTCCTATAACCTTGTTAGTATTGGTTACTGTATGAGTGTCTCCGATGTCTTTCTAATCATCGGTGTTGTCTTTATTTTCCTCTTCCCCTGCATCCTCGGGAATGCTTGAATCCCTTTGACCTGACTTTTCATTTTCTTGCAGAATATTGATAGCTTGTATCAATATTGGCATGTTTCCTGGTATATTCACCTGTGCATTATCAATTCCAGTGTTCCGTTTATCAGTTGTGTCCTTGGTAAAATTAACATCTTCATCTTTGTTTACTTCTTCTCTACAAAAACTTTAGTGGCAATTATTTGCCAATTGGTGAATGTTGCATGTCGGCGAGTAGGAAATTGGCAATTTTTTTTCATATATTAGGTTGATCCTATCACCTGACAATTATTAATATTGGGACCAATGCCTGGGCCCATCACCCATCGCTTTATTTAATTTTCTACTTTTCTTACACATCATTGCCAATGGAATCTAATTTTTAGTCCTTGTAAATTTTAAAAATTTTCCTATAATTTATATGCGACCCAAATGGATGACCTATATTTGCCAATATTTTTACACATTTATATTTATAGGTCACCCCAAATTTGCCTGTCATTTTGCAGACGCGTGTCTGAACCCGACCCAAATTCACCAACTTTATTAATCATACCTTCTTATTGGACAACCCATAATTGCCTCGCAAATAATAAAAGACATGTTAAAATTACGCGGGCTTCACCAAATTTATATACCTTGACCTAATACCTCCTGCCAAATTCACCAAATAAGGATAGTATAAAAACATTTGATCAATAGGAAAGTTTCAGACTGTTGAGTGCAACTGCATACTGCATTGGCGAGTAGCGACTGCAATTTAATTTGAGGAAAAGGTAAGTGATACTTATTCTGCGACTCTGTAATTTTGAGTTCATTAGTATTTAGTGGTAACTAGTTAGCAAACACTGGTGACCAGGGAGACCTCAGACATGATTTTAGGGCCAATAAATCCAGAATCATATTTATATATTATAGTCTATTGTTACTTCAACAATTTAACATTTTTTTTGCAGTGGAAGTCGTTGGAGAATGGAGATGTTGAACAAAAATAAGGGTAACAAGAATAAGGGTAAGGCTCCTGCAAGTGGGGAAAGCTAAGAGAGGCCAACAAAATGTAGAACTTTATCATCATACTTTGATCATGGTGTTGGAAATGTTTCTGTCCATAATCAGGAAGCTGCTTCATCAAAAGTAGATTTTGAAGATTAACAACCTAAAACTACATGACATATTGAAGTAGGCGAACCTGATATCTTAGATCACGATGAACTTGAAGACAATTTTCAGTTAAATACCCATAGTAGCCATAATGATATAATCAACTTGGATGAGACTGAGAATGTCAGAGATGATGATGGTGTAGGGAAAAAGAAAATAAAAAACAATTTAAAAAATGATCAAAAGTGGGAGTTGTCGAGGAATTTTCAAATATAATGGGTGTCAAAGTATCCATTTATTGAACTAGTGGACAATCCAATTGAAGGTCAGCCTCTGGTAGAATGCATATGTAAGATTTGCACCAAGATAAATAAGAAGGAAAAGAGGTTGCAGTTAAAAATTGACACCATAGAGAAGCATATGGGTAAAGTTTACAAAAAGAAAACCATACTGGAGTTGAAAAATTAGTGGTAAGATGGAAAACAAAGGATGAATCTCTACATGTTAGGAATGCAGAATTATATAAATTTTAGCTGAATATACAGATGAAGCCTGCTCAAGTTAAAGGCTCTATTGAAACTTGTTTTGGAAAAGCATTGGAAGTAGAACTAATGGGAAAATTTGTTTAGTTAAGTGTTGTTTTTAATATTTTGAGCAAAGGGCATACTATCATAGACTACCCATCATTGAGTGCTTTATTACACTTTCTGAAAGTTCCTAACTATCCTAAAATTCATTGGTCAGTAATAGTGGATGGGAATGGGTAAGTTGTCTTGCCGATGTTGAAAAAGAGGATTTGAAGGAAAAAATTAAAGAGTCAAATTTTATTGTATTGTCTTTAGATGAGGTTACAACAGTAGATAATACTTCGTGGGTATGCAAGCATGTTTATACTGTACACAATTTGTCTGCCAACCTCATCTACTAACTGTTGCTAAAATGAAGGATAATGTGACAACTGAAAAATCTATTTGAACTAGTAAAGAGATCTATAATTGAATATGGAGGTATAAATGATATGATTATTTCCATTAAGTTGGTGTGTGTTGGAGCGGATGGAGCTTCAGTAATGCAAGGCCGCAGGGGCGGTGTTTTCACAAAGATGCAATATTCTTGTGCGCCCTACGTTACTCCCATTCACTGCATGGCCCATAGAATGAATCTAGCTTTTGGAGTTGTTAGCAAGCATGGTCAAGTACAAAATATTGAAGTTTTAATCAAAGAGCTCTACCAATACTTCTGTCAAAGTCCAAAATGATTGAGGGAATTTCAACACTTTGCCAAAGGACTAACCAATGGGAACAAGCTTCTAAAGGATAATGATACTAGATGGATCTCTTTGGATGGACCAATGCATCAAGTGTTTTTAGAATATCAATCATTGCTTGGTCTAATGAACTCAAGTCGTGAAGAAGCAGGGCTACCCAAATTTCTTGAGCTGCTACAAAGGTTAACTAATGTAGAGACACTCTTAACGTTAACAGGTATTCTCCCCCTGTTGGAGGAATTGAGAAATATAATAAAAAGGCCCAGTAAAGAGAAATGTATATTGCAGAATATGCTACGCTTCGTAAATTGACATGCATGACGCTAGATAATCTCTATCGATCATGTGATGATGTAAAATTTTCTAGCTAGCTTAAAATCATAGATTTGGACAATCCTGACAACTTTTTAAAGATCATTGTAAATGGGGAGTTATGTGTAGAAGTACGTGGAGTTGAGATACCAATGTACTACTATGCCAGGGTCAAGTCCGAGGAACCAAGAAGGAAGAACATGAAGCAAGTATCACGTGTTAAAAGGGAAGACTTTACCAAGATCATTGAGTCTGTAACTACTTCTATGAAGCACATTGCCTATGATATTTCCTCAGAGATTAGAGTAAGATTCCCTCCAGTCAAACTACTTGAATCCATGTCTATTATGTTTCCTTGATATTGGAGTATGAACAATTCAAAGGATTATCAAAATAAGCTACTAACTTTGATAGATCATTTTTGCAAAACCAGAGAGTTAAATGGAGTAACTCTAAATGGAATTTTAGACGAATCTCATTTGAGAGAACAATCAAACCATTTTTCACAGACAATGAGGGAACAATATAATATTATGGAGAACCCCCATGAAGGTGGATCGACAAAAAGGCTTTGGAAATATCTAGCTGAGAGAAACTGTTGATTGATTCAATATCAAAAATTTTCAAGCTTGCTGATTTATGTTTGACCATGATATTAGGGTCGGTGGAGGATGAGAGAGTTTTTAGTGCTTTAGGGTTCCTAAAGTCAAAGCTAAGAAACAAACTAGAAAATAATTTAGAAAATTTCTTGAGGCTCTATACATCCAGGTATGAAGTTCATACTTTTCCTTATGACAAGGCACTGAAATTATAGAGGAATAAATGTCAGAGAAGAGGGCTGAGGGCTAGGAAACATTTCAAACCAAAGTGGGAGTGCCAGAGACAATGATATGATTGTCATTGACTCATGTACTGGTACTAGTAATGCTAGCATTAAACTTGAGTTAAGCAGAGGTATGCAGAGTGTAGAAAACATATCGAAGAACCAAGGAGGCTATGAAGTTGATGACGATGACGATGAATCTGAGGATCCCAATAATGAGATGATGTGGCAACTTGGACCTTTGTAGAAGTAGCAGGTCCTAGGTATTTATTAAACTTTTTTTTGTAGTCTACTGTTAGTTTTTGTATCTCATCGTCATTCATCAATCATGCATAATATCATATTCCAATGTCAAAATTCAAAAACATGAATGTGGTTGATAATCTCATGAATTCTACAATTAATAATGGTTTTCTTTTGCATTATTTAGCTCATATGGTACAATTCTTAAAGATTTTTTAATTTTTTTAAAAACATAGCAATTCATATGATACAATTCTTAGAAATAGAGATTCTCATTAATTTATTTACAAATATGACACAATGTAACAATTCATTAATTAATAGTAGTAAGAAGTAGAACACAACTCTGTGTGATTCCATTTGCAAAAGTGAATTGATAATGTATTATGACTCAAGAGTCAATACCCAATTTCAATTTCATTACCCTTAGCAAATGACCATGAATTCCCTTTTATAGAAACAAGGGAGAAACAATAGCTTTAGGTCAATTTTCCTAATGTGAAGTCTCAAAATCAAAATCAGTAAGAGTCAAGACCAATACACTATCTCTACAACTATACATTTTTGCATTTAACAGGTCAGTTTAGTAAATTAGCAATAGCATTATAGCATTTTCTACATCGATCATGTTAAGAAAACAAAGTTCAAACTTGTTACTTTTAACTCAATTCAAGACAATAGATAAATAATATATAGATGATTCTGCCACTTTGTTTAATAAGCTCCATTCTGCATCACTTGGAAGGCTAATATTTGTCAAGTTATAGTATATGATCTGCAACCTCGTCAGTCATTCATACTTGTTAGACTGACTTGAAAGTAATGATCCTTCCAATACTGAATTCAAATTTTTCAATGGTTTGATGTAGTTTGGAATGCCTTCATGAGTTGTGTCCTGAGGAAGCTGATGACATTAAGTTTTTCCATTAGTACACTTAGTGAAAAACATTGACGTAGATCATCGGTACAAGCATAACTGGCAGACTACAAGAATAATTGATAGACAACGTGCATACCTAATAGAACAAAAAGTCACAAGAAAATTCTAAGTATGGAATTGACCGACGAAGTAAACATGAGATCACCAACGGGTCAATAACATAACATAAAGATCATCACCGATGATACAGTTTTGAGAAAAAAGCTGATGAAGAAGAGAAGGCATACCTGATGAACAATTCAAGAAAGGAACACTGACAAAAAAGAAAACTGATAGACTGACAGAGAAGCCTGACCATCAGAACTGACAGTCAGTTAGAGAACCCACAAATAGTGGATATGAGTTTTACAAGTCAGATAAAGAATTGTAACTCTATTTATAGAGTTTTAATTTTTTTTAAAACATTACTTGAGGGTCAAGTAAGCATAATGTAAATGTTTTAAAGCATCCTAACGGATCTAAAACATATCTAACTAAAGATCAAGGTCAAGTTGTAAACCTTGGATCTAGAGTTAACTTGCGAAGCGTGAATCAAGAATAAAGCTAAAATCTAGTATAAATAGATGTTCAATCACTTGTGAATAATAAATTCATTATTGTTGATAGCCACAAAGAGCATCTAAGGATCAAAAGTTAGAATTCATGCAAAGTTTAGAAAAATATTATATCTAGTTATCAAGAACACACAGAGGCTATCGACGTGCAGATAAAGGTATTATTCAATAATGAAAATATGATTACTTATACATAGGAAGCTTTATTGGATCTATTATCAGAAATTAGAGATTGCATACATCATAAAATCAAAGACTTATGTAGTTGCATTCTAACAAGAGCATCACATCTAAAATCCTTTTGTAGAAGGTGGACTTAACAGTTCTTTACAAATCTCTTAACAGAGTGCACACTTAACAGTGTTGCTAAAGCTTCAAATGAATTAGATCTTAACAGGTCTCCATTGTAATACTCCTAATAGGGTAGGTCATCAGAAGTGACCAATTGTAAGCCTTAACCAGCCCCTTCTTATCTGTATATAGTGAATTCTTGTGGGTAACAATCCCCACCGCAGTTTTTACTTCCTAATAGGAGTTATCTACGATATCATATCTTGTGTCATGTGTTATCTATTTTCATGAATGTTTCTTTTATGGTTACATATTAAAGATCTTATGTTATGATTGCATATGCATAAATAAAGATGAACAGTTAGATAAGATAATTTACAAACTGATGACTAAGGGTTAATGGGCTAACCAAGAAAAGAATTTAGAGGTACTGATTCACCCCTTCCCTCTTAGTACATCATTCAAAATATAATTCCAACAATTGGTATAAGAGCTAAGTCTCTTTCTTGAAAAGCTTAAAGACTTAAGAGAAAAGATCAGAGCAATGGAAAAGTATAGCATGAACATGACTATTGAGAATGAGCAATTGCAAATGTAGATAAACTATGAGCAGTATAAAGAGGCAAGAATCAACTTGAGAAAACTTCTTGATGAAAGAAAGATTATGGCAACTAAGCTGAATGAGAAGGACTACAAAGAATCAGAAATACAAGATTACTTTGATTCAACAGAATCATCAACAAGTAAAGCTTCAGACGCATCAGTGGAAGAGATCACAAGTCTACAAGAAGTCAATCTACATCTGACAGAGCAAATCTAGATGCTGAAAATTGGTCAAGAGACTCAAATGGTAAAAATGATTGATGTCATGAATGATGCAAGAAAAGCTGAAAATGAAAGAACACTAGCCATTGATGATAGGAGGAAAATAACAGAGAAGCAGCAAGAGAAATAATTAGAGATTCAAAGACTTACTGAGCATCACCATGAGGTTACCAACTAGATTATTCTTATGAGTCAAGAAGAAAACAAACTAAATACAAAATTGATTGAAAGAATACAGTCTATTGGTGAGCTAAGAGAAGAGAATGAAAAATTGAAGCATGAAATCAAAGTCCAAAATCAACACAATGAATTGATCAAAAAAGTTGAAGATAGCAACAAAAGGATGGATGATTTTCTTGATGGACAGAGAAGAGTCAACAACTACACAGGATTAGTGTACAACAAGAATGGTGAATCTTCTAATCAACTAGATCAAAGGAATTCTTTCACAACCCCAAGATCCAAGAAGCTATCATGCAATCACTATGGAAAACCTAGCCACACCTCAAACATTTGCAAAAGCAAAATAAAAGGTATTCCTCAAGAACAATCTACTTTCATTGGTAATTGTTATAAATGTCAAAACAAAGGACACAAGGCACATGAGTACAGATCCAAAGTGACAAATCCAAAAAGGAAAACCTACATGGACAAGTACTGTCCTACCTGCAAGATGAATGGGCATACACATGAGGAGTGCTGGAAAAAGAACAACAAGGCCTGGACACCAAAAGAA
>MU223214.1:281942-318923 GCA_018584345.1 Thuja plicata
ATCTAAAACATATCTAACTAAAGATCAAGGTCAAGTTGTAAACCTTGGATCTAGAGTTAACTTGCGAAGCGTGAATCAAGAATAGAGCTAAAATCTAGTATAAATAGATGTTCAATCAATTATGAATAATAAATTCATTGTTTTTGATAGCCATGAAGAGAATCTAAGGAGCAGAAGGCATAATTCATGCAAAGTTCAGAAAAATATTATATCTAGTTATCAAGAACACACAGAGGATACCGACATGCATACAAAGGTATTATTCAATCATGAAAAGATGATTACTTATACATAGGAATCTTTATTGGATATATTATCAGCAATTAGAGATTACATACATCATCAGATCAAAGACTTATGTAGTTGCATTCTAACAAGTGCATCACATCTAAAATCCTTTTATAGAAGGTGGACTTAACAGTTCTTTATAAATCTCTTAACAAAGTGCACACTTAACAGTGTTGCTAAAGCTTCAAATTAAGTAGATCTTAACAGGTCTCCACTGTAATACTCCTAATAGGGTAGGTCATCAGAAGTGACCAATTTTAAGCCTTAACCGACCCCTTCTTATCTGCATATAGTGAAGTCTTGTGGGTAACAATCCCCATCGTAGTTTTACTTCCTAACAGGAGTTTTCTGTGATATCATATCTTGTGTCATGTGTTATCTATTTTCATGATTGTTTCTTGTATGGTTACATATTAAAGAACTTATGTTATGATTGCATATGCATAAAGAAAGATGAACAGTTAGATAAGATAATTTACAAACTGATGACTAAGGGTTAATGGGCTAACCAAGAAAAGAATTTAGAGTTACTGATTCACCCCTCCCCTCTCAGTACATCATTCACAATATAATTCCAACATAAGATTTCCTAAATAAGTGCTCATTGTCTCCTCCAACCTTTTTTTGTAAGCTTCTTTTCCAACAAAATTTGTTAATGAGTTACTAGGACCAGGACTCAGAAAACCATGACCTATCATTTCGGTTGTTGTTTGATTCATTTTGGCAAGCTTTATCTCAAATAAGGAAAGAGTTTCCTCTGCTTCCTTTAGTTTCTAACATTTTTGTAACATAGAGGTTGATTTTATTGATGCAAGAGTGTGTTCATGAATTCCCTTGCTTGCCAAATGCCTGTCACTGGTTGTGTTGATTTTATTCAAAATCTATTTTGTATTTTTGTCTCTTTGAAATTTTTTTTTGTTATTGTCAATGTGCTCTTTAAGCTTCCCAAAAAATATGTAAGACTTTCATTCAATTCAAACCAATCACACAACCTATCACAAGTCACCTTTATTTTCCCCCAAATGTATCTTTTTATTTTCTTGACTGTATTTTTCATTTGGTCATTCAAGCTATTTTCGTAAGTTTTAATTGCCTTTTTTCCCTTCTTTAGGTCTTCTCTCAATTCTAACAACTGGTGTTCACTTTATTTTTTTATTTTCTCTGCTTCCTCTTCCCAATGGTTTTCTTTCTCTTCCCACTATTTTTCTTTTACCCTCATCCTCCAATTCTTTCTTTAATTTATTGTTTACTTGTGCCTCACTCTCCACGCTTTTGTATAAATTTACTAAAGAGGATTTCTCATCCTCTAGATTTTTATTGCTCTCTTCCAATTTTTCCCTCACAAATTTCAATTCTACTTCCATATGTTCTTGCTAAACAATTTCTTCTTTAGAGGATGAATTTTTTTATCCTTTTCTCTAATTCTTTGCACCTGTTATCTGTTGCTTTCTCCTTTGCCTTTTCATTTTCCAGGTCTGCCTGTAACTTTTCTAATCTTCCCTGAAGCTTTCCATTCTCTCTCTCCAAATTCATCACTGAACTGTAGACAACTTGGTTAGTCATTCTTGACACATTTATCTTGTCCACATTTTTAATTTTTGATAAATACATTTGGAGGGTGCTAACTTTAAATTCAGATGGATCTATCTGAATCTCTGGTGGATTGTTATCTCTAGCTGGGGGCATAACAACCATGAACTCCATTGTTTAATTCTTTGGGTCATATGTGGGAAATAACCTATTCGATGCAGGTTCTACATCATGAGCTGCAGTAACTGCATCCCTCTTAAATGTCTTAGTATTTTTTCTATTCCTATTTTTTGTTTGTTCAAAGTTTGTTACAAAATCATTGTAATGAAAATCAGGGTTTTCTAACACAGTTGAATGTTTGAAAGGTGAAATAGAACTTGCAGCTATGTATGAGCTTCCACCCGTGGTTCTAATAATTGTACCATGAGGATTAGTAGTAGTAACACCCTGACCCATTAAAAGTGGAGTATTTGGACTATTCAGAGGGTTTTTTCCTAAAGTTGTGGAAATTGTTGGATTCACAGTCACAGACACCATTGGCATTATTGTCATAACCTTTTGCTTCTTTACACTGCCTTGATCTCTGGGATCCACTGCTTTTGTGTCTAGTTGTAATTTCCTATTTGAACCACTAGTACTACCCATGCCATCCCCACCAGTGGTAGTGGCACTTGATTCAAATTGAATCTGAGTGCTTGGCAAAGGTGGAACTAGATTTGAAGCTGGAACAAATAAAGGTGCAAGGGTATGAGACTAAGTAGTACCTTTTTTTATGAACTTCCAATTACTGGTCCCCTACCATGTTTTGGTGGAGCGGGTATGGAAATTGGATACCAATTCCCTTCTCCTGTGGGACCCATACCACCCCTACCTGGAAAACCCATTTTTCTACCATCTCTACCCATTTGACATATTTTTCTTTTGTGGACACACTGACTCCAGTAGGAATTATCACAGAATCCTGCCCATCAAAATTAGTATCTTGATCATCATAATCACTAGGATGTGCTTGACCAGGATGCTCTGCATTCCATAAATCGCTAAATTTTTCATCCTCATCCAGATCATAAAGATCTGCAAGGTCTTTGGCTCGCCGAGATTCTTCCTCATTTCCCAAAAATCTTTAATTTTGGTTGCAGTCCAATTATCATCTTTACATTGAAGTGATATTTTGTTTGAAGTAGATTTTATAGATGGTTGAGCAGCTTGCTGGTAGAAATTGTAGGATGTCTCTTGCTGCACTTTTAATTTTTTCTTGTGCAATGCAATAATTTGTGATGACAATTCCTGTATTGAAATATTATTTTCAGCGTTGTATTTCTCAATCTCTTTTTTGACCTCGTCCCAAGACTCCATGTTTTTAAATTTTTCTATCAATGGCGTACTTTCATGTTGACATTTGCTTGCGGAGCTCCCATTCTCTCTAAGCTTTAATCCAATTATGTTTAGTGGATCATACTGCCAGTGACTGTCAATAGCAAAGTGAACAATTGAAAAAAAATCCTCTACCACTTTGAATCCTCTTCTCTCAAATGTGAACCCTCCCAATGAGAAAGGCAAGGAAGGAAATATCATTTTCTTTTGCTGACCATTAAAGAGTGCATTTGTGCTCTCCATCTATTGAACATATTCCAATGAAAATACCCTCTATATAACATGTATTGGAAGTTTGTAGGGTTCTACCACTAAACCGTAAAACCTTAACACACTGTAGTCTTCCATGAAGTACCAGTCAGCCAATTATATTTGACTTTCGAGTTGAATGCAATATCTACAAGACATAGGTAATCTAGGCAATGGAGGGCCTATAATTTTATGATACATAGGTGAAAAAAATAAGTCTACAAAATTGTTATAGTTCCTTCTGTTATCACTCATCCTTATCTGAGGTGTCCATTTATATAGTGCATTTTGGACCTAATTTTGAAGCTTGTTTGTCTGAAATATTGCACGATGCTTTGCTAAAAGAAGATAACACATGTAGGTTGTGAACCTAAATGTCTCCTGTGAACCTATTTTAATCATTAGCAATTGTTCTTGCATGCAATGAATAGTATGCTCAATAAAATTATATTTTACTGGTTCTTTTCACAATGAATATGAAAAATCATTTCAAGAATGCTGGCACCCACTTCTTTGTTACTATCCAATCCTAACCAAAATGCTAGCAAGGAAATACTATCCTGAACCCATTGCACAAAAATATCATAACCATAAGGAGGCTTATGATCTAGATCTAGACTAGAATTGCTTGTTATTCCTCTGATATATGAATCTTTCTTTTTTGCATCTAATTTTTCATAAGTCTCTGCCAGCTTTCCCAGGTCAATGTGCACATTTGATTTTTGTGCTTCAAACCCTAGGTCCAATAGACTAGAAAATTCAGTCTCTTTTATCGACAAAATTTCCTCCTAATCATTTTGATTAACAATTGCTTTTCTATGTTATCCCCTGACCGAAAGACAAGACTGGAAGGATTTAATTACCCAAGCTAAAAATAATTTTGGATACAAAGTCTCTGACTATAGGAATACCAATTCCTGGAAGGATCTCTCTTGCATTGACAGAAGTTTTTTACCCCTTATGTTAGACTTGCAGTCCTAGATCAGTGAAGGTAATATTCCAGACAAAATGGTGTGGAATCTTTCTACTAATGGCGAATTCACGGTGTCCTCTACTAGCTCCCTTGAGTTCGCTAAGGAAACTAAGCCCCAATGTGCTTCTATCTGGTATAATTTCCTAACTCCAAAGATTAACTTCTTCTATTGGATTCTTATCCAGAATAAGCCCCTTACTGTTGATAACTTGGTTAAAAGAGGCTTCTATCATGTTAATATATGTAGTCTTTGTCTTGATCAAGCTGAATCCTGTGATCACCTTATGATTCACTGTAGTTTTACTAGGAAAGTTTGGTCTTTGGTTTTTCAAAATTGGAATCTGGTATGGTTCTTCCCAAAATCTTGGTAGGACTTTGTTACTCAATGGAGATGTCCTTTTGAAAATGAAATGGTTAGACAATTCTGGAATCTTATCCTGCCTCATCTTTGTTGGGGTATCTGGAAGGAAAGAAATAATAGAATCTTCAGAGAAAAAAGATCAAAACCTGAAATTGTTTTCAGCATAATAACTAGATCTTTAAAGGAAAACTTTAGCTCTGCTATAAAAAATAGCAATAACAAGTATAGTTCTATCCTCCTGAAAGTCAACTGGTCAAATTGGAACTTTCCACTTCACAAAAATATTGATTTCTCCCAAAGAGAATTATCTGTCTGGACTGCTCCTCCTATTGGCTGGGTTAAAGCCAATTTTGATGGTGCCTCTAAGGGTAACCCGGGTGTCTCTGGGGGAGGGGGCATCATTAGAGATAGATTTGGTAACTTTCTTGGTGCTATTTCAATTCCCTTGGGTTTTCAATCAAATCACAGAGCAGAGGCCTTGGCAGCCTTGAATACCACCATGCTGGTGGAAGAAATGGGATTCAAAAGAGTATGGCTCGAAGGAGACTCTTTGAATATAATTAACAATATTAAAGAGATCAGTCCACCCTCCTGGACTATAGAGAATATTATCCTTAAAATTAAATCCATAGTTAAAACCTTTGAAGCAATTCATATTTCTCACAACTACTGGGAGACTAATCAGGTTGCTGATTGTCTTGCTAATATTGGAGCCAAAGGTGATGGAATTCAAAAATGGAAAGGCACACCTATGAATAATGAAGTGGTCAAATCAATTATCAATTATGATAAAATCAGGCATAAAGAAGGTATCATTAAAAGTATTGTTAATGGTACTAAATAATTCACCTCAGATTGGGAGGATTTGGAATAATGACCAAATCAAGGTGAAGTACACACCCAAGATGTGGTTTTTAACCCTAATTATTAAATCTCAAACTTTAATGCTCGCAACTATTATTATATCTACCTGCTGCTAGTTCGACCATGTGAATAGAAAAGAGGCTAAGATTAAAAGAATCAACCAGTTGGAGATTAATCAACATAAAAATGCTTCCCAGCCTGAGAAAAAAAAGCAGGTGAAATTTGTTGTCATGGGAGGTGATCTTAGAAGGGAGGAGCCTGCGGAACGTAAGTGGAAGAAGGAGAAGGAAGTGTGGAAAATTTTGAAGAAAGGGCAGGTTCATCTTTTTCTCAAGAGACTCCATGGTTTTGATCCTGTTGTTTCAAAAGCTTTTGCAGAGGGTTGGGATAAGGGCATTGTTAATATTGCTGGAAAATCATTTAGACTCAGCCTGGAGGTCTTTTCTGACATCACTGGCCTCCCCTTGGAAGGGTTGAACTACTCTAAAGAGGTGAAAGTGGGAACCAGAGCATACAAGAAATTTCCTGCTACTGATGAGGAGCAGGCTCTTCTGGTGAAAGGTAAGAAAGACTATGTCAAAATTGAGAATATTGATAAAGTCTGGGGTTCTGTTATTAAAGCTATAATGGAATACTTCACATTGGAGGGTAGATTCTCTAGGGTCTATAATTACCAATTTTCCCTAGTTAATCATTTTAGACATGAGATTTGTATCTCATTCCCCTTCTTCCTCCTTTGGTCGCTTAATCAGAGCATTTCTGACTTCAGAATGAAGAATGCCCCTATACTCCACGTCGACCTTATCCTCCTTATTGCAGATTATGCTAGAGATCATATTCCTGACCCTATCCCTGCCCAGATCAAAAAGAGGAAGTCTGTGGGGTCTCTGCCTAAGTCTTCTAAACCCAAGAAAGCCTCTCTGCCCTCTGGCCCGTCTTCTTCTTATTCTCCGGTTGAGTTGAAGAATGCTAAACATCCTAGTGGTATTGCTGGTGCGGATAAGATTGTTCTGGACACTCTTGCTAGTCCTCTTATCCAGGAGTCTGATGGTGAGAAGAATATTCCTCAGGAATCAGAAATTGAAGATGCCCAGAATCGCCAGATGGATCCTAGTGTTGAGTTGTCCCCCTCTACCCAAACCCCTGTGGTGAAGGACATGATGGACCCTGAAATCACAAATGTCAAGGGAAACCGAGAGGATAGTTGTGTCATCCCTAAACCTGGGGAAAAATTTAATTCAGGTTTGAAAAATGTTATCACAGAAGGTAATGAGATCAAAGGGATTGTGACTGATAAGAACAAAGAAGCAGAAATTAATACTATTGACAGTAATGCTGAAAATTCAGGGGATAACAGCTTTAAAGTCCTCGAAGAGGAAAACCTTGAGTCCCATGATTCTCCTAGTTATGAGAAGGAGAATATGAAAGATGAAAGAGACACAAAATTCTAGGGGAGCAAACTCCCGTCTCTCCAAAGAGATATTCGAAGGATGGACTCTAAGGTCAGAAGGACCATCGTTATGTCTCCCCTGGAAATAGCCAAAAATAAGTCAATCTATAGCTACAATTTGGATAAATGGGTGCAGAGTGACCTGGTTGAACTCAAAAATAGATGCATCAAGCTGGAAAACAAGAGTTCCTTGATTGAAGACACTATGACTACTCTCAGAAATGAACTTTCTTCCAATGTTCCTATTTATGATCATAGCTCTGAAATTGATGAAAAAATCAGAAAAGCTGTAGAGTTAGCCATGATTCCCATTCAGAAGAAAATTAGCGGGAATGAAGAAATGTTGAAACATTTGCTTACGCTGGTGAATACTGGTATGAGGGCAACTCTTGAGAATCTGATATCTCTGAGCAATTGGCTGGAAGGTAATAAAGACAATGCTGAATATTCTGTTACTTCCCAGCAAATGGGACCAGGTACTCGTACAAGATCCAAGAAGAAGAAGGTTGAGGATCTGGACCTCCAGAAGCTGAGAGAGAATGTGATGACTATGAAGACTCAGCTAGTGGATTCTGAGAGCTTTCTGAAGTCTCTGCTCTGACTTCGGTGCTGGCGGTCTTTCTTTCTATTTTCCTTCCAGCGTTTCTTTTGTTTTTTATCATGATTGTTCTTATTACTAAATCTGGGTTATGACCCTCTATAGTCTGCTTCCCTCTGTAGTCTGCTCCCCTCCTTGGGGTAGTCTGTTTCTCTTTGGGCTTTTTTGCCTTTCCTTTCTGTGCTTTGTTAAAGGGTTTCAGGACTCCCTTCAAAACCTGCTTTTACCATAATAAAAAACAATTGCTTTTCTATTTTCATCATAATTTTGGCACAGAGCATGACAATTTTTGGACAAGGGAATACTTGAGGTAATGCCATGCGGGCTGACCCAACAACCCACGGTGCAATTTTATTTGTCTTTGCCTTTAACATGTTGTTAAATGGACAAAATTTTGAATCCTTCATTGGATCTTTACAATTATTTTCAAGTACAAATCTAATTTCCATGATTCCCTTATTTCCATGGATAACAGGATAAAAAATATCATGGAATTCATTAGTGAAACCTGGTGTTTTAACTAGTTTGTGGAAGTGTATTATCTTTGTTTCCTTTCTTTTTCCTTTACTCATACTCTTGGTATTTGTTTTTCCCATTGTGGACTGTGGTATACTAGTGACACCTACAATTTACAGGCCTGTTTGAAAATTCAACCTTAATTCTACGACTACAATCTAAACAGTAAACCTCTAGATTTGAAAAATTTAAAGGCCAGGACGTGGGTGTTCAAGATTTTACTCAAAAATTCAATTTGTGTAGACTGTGAGTGGGTAGAGAGCTGAGAGACTCTGTTGCATTCCTCAATCCTCAACCTAGAAGTCATTACCTGTAACCCCTTTCTGAATATCTGATTCTCCCATACAGTATACTATAATACTAGTAAGAATTGAAAATATTAAAACTTAGGTTAAAATTGTACAATAGTGAGTAGTACTGAATCGTCAGTCATGAATCATCACTCGTGTTAACTTTTACCATCACTCATGTTAAATTTTATTGCTTCTCCAGATATCTGAGGTCACTAGGACACGTGTCACTTAATTGTTTGGTCTGCGATGAAATTGAGTTTATTACTAATTAAATGTTAAGTTACTCTTTTACTCCAATTATGATTTTAATTAAACTTAGCTTAGTGTACACATGTCATGATTGCAAAATAGGTTTGAAAAAATGGGGTTTATTTTCCCTTTCGGCCCAAAATACACCACACATCATTGATTTCTGCTCATCCAATGGTCACTGGTTTCTTTTAATATTCCTTTATCCTTTGGTCTTTCGGTCATCACTCGTCATCGAATGACATCGATTAAATGAGTGTACATGTGTCGTTATTTCGGAATAGGATTGCAAAAATGTTATATCTTTTCCCTTTCAACCTGAAATACAATGTACATCATTGATCTCTACTCATCCAATGGTCGGTGGTAGTCGCCATCATTTGTAATTGTGGTGGGTACCATTTATTTACTTTGAATTATATCTATCAGATGAAACCGATTGTGTGAGTGGTCACGTGTCATCTGATTGAATGAGTGTACACGTGTTGTGATTTTGGAATAGGATTGCAAAAATGAGATTTCTTTTCCCTTTCAGCCCAAAATATACCATATGTCATAATCGTTGACATCTGATCATCCAACGGTGGCTGGTAGTCACTATCATGTGTGGCGGGTCCCATTTATTTACTTTTAATTATATTTATCAGATGACACCGATTGTGTGAGTGGTCATGTCACCACATGTCGTTCGATTGAATGAGTGTACAAGTGTCGTGATTTCAGAATAGGATTGCAGAAATGGGATTTTTTTCCCTTTTGGCTCAAAATACATTGTACGTCGTTAATCTCTACTCATCCAATGGTCTCCAGAGATACAGTTACATGTAACACCATACACCACAAATTTATTAAATTTAAATAAGATTAAATATTGAAACTGTCTAATATAAAAATAACTAATTAAATTTAAAATATTGCAATCATTTATTAATTTATTAACTAACCATAATTTATAAAATGATTTAAACTTTTACAATTCCACATTCGCAGTCGCACACATGACACAATGATAATTACATTGACATGGAAAAATTAAGTTAATGCTCTTAAATAAATCACACACATACATTAAACATTGTTACATTTTTTTTGGTTCATAATACATATTATATGATATCACAGATTCACACATCGATTTGGCAATGTGAATGGGCATATAATTTATTATTTATTATTTATCAAAAGTAAAGTCTAAGGTCTAAGGTCTTTAGATTTCTTTACAAAATTACAATTAAACAATATGAAGTCTTCAGATTTCTTTACAAAATTGTAATTAAATAATATTACACAGACAATCTATTATCTCACACACTGATACGAGTCTCGTTTCTGGAGGAAGATAGAAAAAATACAATAATTATTAAGAGTCAAACCAAAAAAATTTCGTTAATTATTTCAAAAATTTACATCACTAATATTATAATATACCTTATAATTATAGAGTTTAATAGTTAACTTTAGACTATAGTCACACCGTAAACACATACAAAATGGGAAGTATGTTTACCCACAAAATGGGAAGTATTCAAACAATTACAAAATTTGTTGCCACAAGGGCACTGGTTGATCATATAAGAAAAAACAAAAAAACAAAATGAAATGTGTAAACCCATTTCAAGAACATAAACACTAAGGTTCTTCATCTCCATCCATGTCTGAGAAGAATTATCTGTTCAGGATAATATCCCCGAATTCATCAAGCCAGTTGTAGTCCATCTCCTCAAAGTCATCGAGGTAAAACCACTTCTACAGGAAGTCCCTCCCTAGTCATGCCCACTTCCAATGTCGTGCCAGCTGCCTTTCATTAAGGTTCAGTAGGAAGGGTTTCCTTTCCACATTGCTGCCTCACTGGATAAGCTTTTCAATTTCATCAGCCCAAGGGATACCCAACCCCGGTTCTGCAAAGACAATGAATTGGAAGTTGTCCACCAGAAATTGATCCTTGAAAACATTCCATAGCAACATAAGCATATCTACCTTCTGTCCTCTGAGGTTGAGAAGAGATGCCAGGAAGTGGGATGTAATGTCTGTGCTGACGCGGTATCTCTTCTTGTTGCGAATGAAATCATGGTCGAGCACCATCAACACAACATTGTTAATGAAAGAACCCACTTCCCTAAAAATGGAAGTGAGTACTTCATTTGGTATACTTCCCAAAAAGGGCTTTTGCTCATTAGTGGATGTAGTTATCAACCTAATTGGTGTGTCCGTCTCTGCCTAAAATTAAAACCTAAATCTTTAAACTACACAAAAAATTAAAATTCGAGGGCCGAGGCTGAAAGGAAAAAGCAAATTGAAATTGACGAAGAAGCAAGAAAGAATGTCTATTAATAGCCCTATGAATCCATATCTTCCATATCGTTAGGTAAATCATTCCCATTAATGTATTAATGCAAGAGTGTGGGAAATTACTAATATATTCAATGGTCACTATACTAATAACTATAGTTTATACTAGTACAATTTTAGAAACCGTGTGAATTGCCTGATGGTTAAAGAATGTCACTTTCACTTTGACAATCAAGAAACTGTGCCCAAGATAAAACTCTAGCCATTGATCTACATTAATCAATGGCCTCAAATAATACATTTACAAAATAGGGTTCTAAATAAATAGTTTTAAGGTACGTGTCGATAGTATGAATGCTCATAATTGATAGTACAATGTACATACCACATGCAGTTGCCAAATGTACATACCACTGGCAGTTGCCAGTGATGGCAGACAACTTTGCTACTAAAGAGGTGATATTAACTCGATGTGACTGGTAGTCCAAAAATTTTAATTATTAGATGTTTTATGAATTGCCATTTGGCATTGCCTAATTTTAGATTTTAGTTTTACTTTAAATTTTAAATAATAAATACTTTAAAATTTCACAATTCGACAGTCGCACAGTCACACATGTGACAGGATACATTCAAAAGTTAAGTTATATTACTGTTAAATAAATAATGTTAAATAAATAACATGTTGTCATACATTAACAATTTAACATTTGTTTGGTTCATTTTCAATTTCACAAATTATAAAATCACATATGTCACGACTCACACATACATATTTTACAATTAAATCCATAAAAACAAACTAAAATGATGTTGAAAAATTTTCATTAATATTTTCTATAAATTTACAATATTCAAAATTTCAGACTTGGAGACTTTCACTTGAAGTCCTTACAAAACTTTAAAGACAAAACCTACTAGAGTGAAAATTTCAAAATTTTCAGGCGGAGGCCATAGGGACACAACACTAAGGATTTTCCCCTCCATCTAAGTAGAACTTTCCAGAGATGACAAGCTCTGAAAATTCACACAACCATCTTTAGTCTACCAAGTCATCCAATAGAAACCATTTGTGAAGAAAATCCCTACCAATCTGTGCCCATTTCCTATGGTGCGTCAGCTGCTGAACATCCAGGTTCAAAAGAAAATGTTGAATGGCCACATTTTTGTCTGTAATGCCCCATCAGGGAACCCAAGAGAACTAACCTAAACATGCGACCGAGTTAACGGAATAATTTTTTTTAAATGTTTATAAATAATAATTTTAACAAAGCGGAAGCAACACATGACATAACATGACATATACACAAGTACAACTCAACAAGGGTTACAAATCTTGAGGGTTCCTTGAAGTAGAATTACTTAAGCAAAATAATATACAAGAACAACTACAAAGAACTTAACACAAAGGATACATCAATGGAATCCAATAATATACATATCATATAATAAGACCACATATATAGCTGAATCAACATCCACTGCACATATCACAGGGTATGCAATAATACATAACAATATTATACAATACAATACATCCTCCAAAAGATGTCAACCAATATACACATATGGTACAAAAATACAACTCTGGAAATTGTACAAGTCTCCAAAAGAATAAGAAGATAGAAGAACTGTAACAAGGATCATCCAAGCATGAAGACAAACTTCGGATCTCAATGGTAATAAGAATCATTACCACCCAATCGCGTGGAACCAAAGGTCCACTCCCATTGTGCTGAGGGGATAATAATAGGCCCACTCACATAGGTATACAACAAAAAGAAAATCATCAAAGGGTATATAACCATCATAAAGAAACGTATAGGAAGATCCTAGAAGCTCTCTAAAACACAATAAGGAGATCTATAGAATACTAGAGGTAACTGAAACACGTAGGATAACCTAAGTTATATATAGGAAGGTGTCATCATGTATGTCTAACCCTTGAGTTTTTTCCTAGAAATATCTGAATAGATCTCGACATTCAAGTGACTATACACGGTGCCAATGACCTCTCAAATATACAAAGTCACTAACTATGCCACACACCCCTCAAGGTGGAAAGCATCAACTCATCCTCCATCTTGGCCTATAATAGCACTCAAGCATGGGTGAGGCTTAATATCTTATTAGATTATTCTAAAACCCCTAATAAATTATTATGTTATCACTTGTTAAAATTACTTACAATAAATGATCCTAGCAGCCACTTGTGGGCTCCGACACTTATTGTAAGCCACCTCCTACTATACAACTAGGTAACCTACTCTAGGTTCACAAAAGGCATCACAAAAGTATATCACAAACCTCATCACTGATTTCCGCTCATACAAGGATACACCCTTAGAGAATCATATCAATATCAAAGAGAAGAACACAACTCTCAAATCTGGTTCTTTCCTACACAAGATTTATTGGTTCTCAATTAACAAATACCACATAAAGTACTATCACATGATCACATAAGACTAGTTAAACAACCAGGTTGGGTAAAAAGATCAAGACTTAAAATTTATCTCAACAAGAACATGCACTGAAGTACACAGAACACCAAAGAAACAAAAAACCCAAAACCTCTGGTTTTACATCTTGATAGTCAACTAATCCCAATAGACAACCGACACATAGCAGTATCGCAAAAAGGAAAAAAAGAACACAATATTTTCAATCAGTCACTCAGAAGACACATCATTGCATAATGAGTACGATTTTAGAAAGACAATAAAATACAGTGATAAACTCATTTATAGTAACACTATGCAAATTAGTTTATCTGATAAAATTATTATCAACAACATAATTCAATTTTCCAAAGAAAATGCACATCAAGCCTATATAGATCAATTTATAAAATCCACCTCATATAAATTAATCTATTTAATAATTACTAAAAACCAAATATAATTACAAGTAAATTTTTTTTTTTTTTAAATATAATTTCTAAAAATAGAATACTATTGCATGTAAATTCCAACAAGAATTATTTTAATACAAATAAATAAATGTTTTTTAAATAACATGCAAATAAATATATCTTATAAATACTTATTCTTTAAAAAATCTTATTTAATTAATTTTCATAATAAAAGAGAGAACATGCATTTATCCTCATCTTATATTTACATGCAATAATATTAAATTACTTAAATAATAAATCATGCAATTTGATGCAAACAAGAGAAATATTCTAAATTTAATAATAACTCTTTATTTCCTTAAGAGGATTTTCTAAGCATGCAAATTGATAAAAACAAGAAAGATGTCTAATTTAATATTTATTATTTATTTTTTTCAAAAAGAGTTTTCTTTCTTTTAAGCATGCAAATTGATAATAACAAGAGGCATTCTAAATCTAATATTTTAATTTATTTTCAAGAAGATTTTCTTTCTCAAGCATGCAATTTTAACTCAATTGTTTTGTTTTCATGCAAATCTGGACCCGATTTTGACAAGAACACGGCAAAGGTGAATTTTCAATTTTCAAGGTAAGATATTCAAAAATCTGAGGGTTTAAACATTTCTTGGCAATAATCATCAATTTTCTCTCAAAAGGACTATTTGCCAAATTGAAACCCTAAAGGTAATTTTGAACAAATTCATTTTCACATGAAAACCCTAATGCCCATTTTGCATCTAACACCCAAAAATAAAATCTTTATGCCCAGAAGCACCTATCTAACATGCAAACTTGAAGGAAAGCACAAAATTGAAACAAGAACATATTTCTTAAATTTTAAATCAATAAATCACACAATAATCAAACAAGGAAGATCACACAAAGGATCCTAGCTTTTCGGATGCATGGAAGATGGGGATCCGAAAGCTGGAATTAACATGAACAAGATCCTACCTCAATAACTGATGAGAGGAGCAAAATCCATAATTCCAAGCAAAGAAGAGTTCCAAAAGTGCTCCAAAATACTCTCAAGCTTTCACAAATCCTTCATCACCTAATTTTCCTTTCTCCCCTGATTGAACCACCTCCAAAATGGCTTTCAATCCAAGGATATAGAAAACCAAGCAATTAGGTTTTCAAAAAGTGAAAACCCTAAAGGGAATATAAATTATCTAATTAATAATTAAAAGAAAATATTTATTCTCAATTTTCACTTAAAGCATGCATAACTCAACTTTAGAATATGAAAGCAAAGTGTTAAATTAAAAAAGCATGTGAGAATATTTTAATTAAATAAATCAATTAATCATGCAACTTAAAGAAATATTTAATAAATCAATTTTGCATAATTAAATACAATAATTGAATTTAATATTTATTAAATCTCAATTATTTAAATCAAGACTTAATAATTATATTAATTAATTAAATATAGGCATTTAAGTAATATTTAATTATTAAATAGCCATATATTTCATAGATTAATGTTTTAACCTTATTAAAGGTGCAATAATTAACATTAATATTTTCCACAAATATTCATTAAATAAATCAAGCCAAAAGCATCATAAAATCACCTAAAACCCATCCAAACAGATAAACAGTTGAAACAGACAACAACTGAAACATAAACACAAACACACACAAATAGACTCACGAATCCACATCACTTGACGGATTCAACCACCGAGATAGTCAATCATCTATTCTTGTCCAGTTCTTAGGACAACATAAGGGTTTAGGGTATGGATTTGGACCTAAATATTATCTCCCCTCTCTTACCATTGAGATACTGTGATAGGGTACACTCACTCCTGCCAATTCAAGGAAGGCATAGCCCAGTACCTGTAAACCTATCATCACAAAGTTTAGCATATATCCATGCAATATTTAAAATAATGGTTGAGACTATTTTATCTTCTGGATCTCGCCAAAGCAAGTAACTACGACTCTGTCCCATACCATACCAAACACAACAAACAATAATGCAAAACATCACAATAATCCATGTGCATATAAATATGGGGTCAGTATTGTTAGAAAACCTTAATCAAAATGATTTCATAACATAAACATAACCAACATGAAATAATCACAAATCATATGCAATTAGATGATATAATACAACTAACAATGGATCAATACCATAATGAAAAGTAATACATGAATATCCTTAAAATCATCTGAAATCACTAATTCATACATACTAAGGCCTAAAAGAGATCAAAAACTGACACAGACAAGTAGATTAAGGGGTAGGTATTACATCGCCTGACTCAAAAAGATTGCGTATATCACTTTCCCAAGGGATCCCCACCCCTAATTTTTCATAAATAACAACCTCAACAACATCACCCAAGAATTTAGGTTTGAATAGCTTCCTTAACAGAAGGAGCATATCCACCTTCTCTCCCTTGAGGTCCAAAAGAGATTCCAAAAAATGGGATGTAATGTCTGTGTTAACTCGGTACCTATCGACATTTTCCAAAAATTGACGGCCCAGCACCATCGTCACACCCTCATTTGTGAAGGCTCCAAACTCCTTGCAAACTGATTCAAGCGTTTGGTTTGAGACCAGGTCCAAAAAGGCCTTCTGTTCCTCCATAGACATGCTTATCAAACAGATAGGAGTGTCCATCTTCAAAAAACAACTACCACAATATCTAAAATTATACTAATACAACATAAAAACCAAAACTAGAGGCAATATTTCAAGCACTAGCAAAGGAAGACCCAAATCAAAGGATAATTGAAGAAGAAGGAAGCGTAGATCATCTATAAATAGCTCTTAATTATTTCTCTAACCTAATTAATTCATTTGTCCTTCAAAATTCTATAAATCTTTCATATTAAAAGCACAATCATTCATATTAAAAGTACGAGTGTGTGAAATTAGAAATAGCTAGATTTAGTGTCAATGATAAAACATTTCTTTAATTAATGACAACTGTGATACATTATCAACTATCCACCTAAATAGATGTAAGACTTGATACATGTAAATAATGATGTCATTACGTGATGTTGCATTAATTAGATAATAGTTATGGTATAGATTAATGAAACTTTACCCATTCATCTGGGATCATCAAATTGTCTCAAATAAGACATTTAACATTATAAAATGATGGATGTTACTGTTAGGTTGTGTGTCAATGTAAATTTTTGTGTTTATGGATACCAAAATGTGTTTAATCTGCAAATAAGTTATTAGTTGGCGTTGGCCCACATGACGCATTGACAAGTCCCATCTTTTGAAAATCGCTAATAAAATATTTATTTTCCCCATACTTAATGATAGATTAGACAAAAATATATATATTTTTTCAAAAGGCACATAAAATTTTCCAACACAAATATTTTTTTTCCCTTCAACAAAAAATCATTCACCTCATATATTATAATGTATTTACTTCAAAAGAAAAAAATTTAGCTCACACAATATATATTTTCCCCACATTATTGTATTATTCGCTAGGATTTTATGGAATTTTCATTGGGCAGGGAAAAAATCGCCTTCACCTTTATATTAGTTTCCTAATTTGAAAAAACAATTTGGCATCATCAAGAAAAAATTTCCCCTAAATTAATGTGCGATTCACCAGGATTTTACACTTTTTCCTAGGAGGGGGTTTCTTAAAGTTATCCCTGCTTCTTCTGTTGGATCATCGGTAATGTCAATGATTGTCTTATCCATAATGTTTTCCTTTGTGGTGTCAGGGCATGTTTCATCTGCAACATCCATATTTTTTTTTTCTGTTTGTGTCTTGTTCTTCCTTGTCTAACTCAACTGATGTATCATCTTCTGCATCTTTGATTAATATATGTTCTTGAGTTTCCTTATCAACATCTTTCTATTGTAGGTCTTTCTCGGGGCTATCTTCCTCTATAGGCTTGTTGAGTATTTTACTCCATTTCTTGTGGCTCTCTTATTCAAGCTCTATAAGATCCCCTTCAAGAAATTTGTAGGCTCTCAACTTGGGTGAGAAATCCTTTTTGTGGTTCTCCATCATCTCATCAATTTCTTCTTTGTTGGATTCAAAAGGCATGAGAGTAACAAGTAATCTTTCTCTTATTTCCTTCTCATTCTTCAAGGCAAATGTCCATCTAGAGTATAGTCTGTCCAATAGTTCCCTTGGTAAATTATTGCCTTCAAATTGAATCGGTACATATTTGAACTTGTACATCTTTGCAATGATGGCATCTTTAACTTTGTTCTGGTCTTTTGGATCCAATTTCAACCATCTTCTAATCTTAGAATCTGTGATAGATCTTGAATTAGAAATACATTTGCATACCTCGTCAATTCTTTCTAGAGCTTTAACCTTGACATTTTCTACCTCTACAACTTCATCTTTCTCGGTGTCCTCAATGTCTTCTCAGGTTCTGATGAGCTTCCTTATTCTTTTGTTTGGCCCTCATCTCGGTGTGGCCGCTTTCCTCTTGTATGTTCTGACTTTTCCTTTCTTCAAAGGTGAAGGACTTGAATCCTTAATGTTTGGATTCTTGTTCTTGAAGCAGTTGTGGCTCTTGACTTCTTGGTTGGTGGAGGAGGTGGTGAATCTGACTCTATGGCCTCAGATTCATTCTTTTCTTTAGCTTCACCGATAGGTAGTTGTCCTTTGGTTTCTTCCTCCTTTTCAGATTTTTTGTCCTATTCAGTATCTTCCTCTGTTGCCGACAGTATCTTCTTAAGGCTCTTTTACCATTTTTTCCTTTTTCCTAACAATTTTTTTTACAACCAGGCTAGATTTGATTCTTGATTTGGCCTCCTCATAATTCTAAACTTAGGTTGCTTCTTATCTAGTGGTTCATTTAACAATGCATCAATTGCTTTAGATGCATGATCAATATTTATCTCATATTCTAATGATTGAAGACATGCTTTCCTTGGTACAATAGGTTTTATATAAGTGTGATATGTATCAACCATGAAACATATTATATCAATTAATTAAATATAGGCATTTAATTAATATTTAATTATCAAATAGCCATATATTTCAATATTAATGTTTTAACCTTATTAAAGGTGCAATAATTAACATTAATATTTTCCATAAATAGTCATTAAATAAATCAAGCCAAAAGCATCATAAAATCACCTGAAACCCATCCAAATAGATAAATAGTTGAAATAGACAACAACTAAAACATAAACACAAACACACACAAATAGACTCACGAATCCACATCACTTGACAGATTCAACCACTAGGATAGTCAATTAGATTATTGTCTAGTTCTTAGGACAACATAAGGGTTTAGGGTATGGATTTGGACCTAAATATTATCTCCCCTCTCTTACCATTGAGATACTATGATAGGGCACACTCACTCCTGCTAATTCAAGGAAGATGTAGCCTGGTACCTACAAACCTATCATCACAAAGATGAGCATATATCCATGAAATATAGAAAATAATGGTTGAGACTAGTTTATCATCTGGATCTCACCGAAGCAAGTAACTATGACTCTATCCCATACCATACCAAACACAACAAATAGTAATGAAAAACATCATAATAATCCATGTGCATATAAATATGGGGTCAGTATTGTTAGAAAACCTTAATCAAAATGATTTCATAACATAAACATAACCAACATGAAATAATCACAAATCATATGCAATTAGATGATATAATACAACTAACAATGGATCAATACCATAATGAAAAGTAATACATGAATATCCTTAAAATAATCCAAAATCACTAATTCATACATACTAAGGCCTAAAAGAGATCAAAAACTAACACAGACAAGTAGAGTAAGGGGTAGGTATTACATCGTCTGACTCAAAAATCTTGCGTATATCACTTTCCCAAGGGATCCCCACCCCTAATTTTGCATAAACAACAACCTCAACAACATCACCCAGGAATTCAGGTTTGAATAGCTTCCTTAATAGAAGGAGCATATCCACCTTCTCTCCCCTGAGGTCTAAAAGAGATGCCAAAAAATGGGACGTAATGTCTGTTTTAAATCGGTACCTATCGACATTTTCCAAAAATTGATGGCCTAGCACCATCCTCATAGCCTCATTTGTGAAGGCTCCAAACTCCTTACAAACTGATTCAAGGGTTTGGTTTGAGACCGGGCCCAAAAAGGCCTTCTGTTCCTCCACAGACATGCTTATCAAATAGATAGGAGTGTCCATCTTCAAAAAACAACTACCACAATATCTAAAATTATACTAATACAACCTAAAAACCAAAACCAGAGGCAATATTTCAAGCACTAGCAAAGGAAGACCCAAACCAAAGGATAATTGAAGAAGAAGGAAGTGTAGATCATCTATAAATAGCTCTTAATTATTTCTCTAACCTAATTAATTCATTTTTCCTTCAAAATTCTATAAATCTTTCATATTAAAAGCATAATAATTCATATTAAAATCATGAGTGTGTGAAATTAGAAATAGCCAGATTTAGTGTCAGTGATAAAACATTTCACTAATTAACGACAACTGTGATACATTATCAGCTGTCCACCTAAACAGATGTAAGACTTGATACATGTAAATAATGATGTCATTACATGATGTTGCATTAATTAGATAATAGTTATGGTGTACATTAATTAAATTTTAGCCATTCATCTAGGATCATCAAATTGTCTCAAATAAGACATTTAACATTATTAAATGATGGATGTTACTGTTAGGTTGTGTGTTGATGTAAATTGTTGTGCTTATGGATACCAAAATGTGTTTAATCTACAAACAAGTTATTAGTTGGCGTTGGCCCACATGACGCATTGAAAAGTCCCATCTTTTGAAAATCGCCAATAAAATATTTGTTTTTCCCATACTTAATGATAGATTAGCCAAAAAAATATATATATTTTCATAAGGCACATAAAATTTGCCAGCACAAATATTTTTTTTCCTTTCAACAAAAAATCATTCACCTCATATATTATAATGTATTTACTTCAAAAGAAAAAAATTCACCTCATGCAATATATATTTTCCCAACATTATTGTATTATTCGCTAGGATTTTATGGAATTTTCATTGGGCAGGGGAAAAATCGCCTTCGCCTTTATATTATTTTCCTAATTTGGAAAAAAAATTCGCCATCATCAAGAAAAAATTTCCCCTAAATTAATGTGCGATTCACCAGGATTTTACACTTTTTGCTAGGAGGGGGTTTCTTAAAGTTATCCATGCTTCTTCTACTGGATCATCGGTAATGTCCATGATTATTTTATCCACAATGTTTTCCTTTTTGGTTTTAGGGCATGTTTCATCTGCAACATCCATATTTTTTTTTTTCTATTTGTGTCTTGTTCTTCCTTGTCTAACTCAATTGATGTACCATCTTTTACATCTTTGATTAATATATGTTCTTGAGTTTCCTTATCAACATCTTTCTATTGTAGGTCTTTCTTGGGGCTATCTTCCTTTGTAGGCTTGTTGATTATTTTACTCCATTTCTTATGGCTCTCTTATTCAAGCTCTATAAGATCCCCTTCAAGAAATTTGTAGGCTCTCAACTTGGGTGAGAACTCCTTTTTGTGGTTCTCCATCATCTCATCAATTTCTTCTTTGTTAGATAAAAAAGGCATGAGAGTAACAAGTAATCTTTCTCTTATTTCCTTTTCATTCTTCAAGGCAAATGTCCATCTAGAGTATAGTCTGTCCAATAGTTCCCTTGGTAAATTATTGCCTTCAAATTAAATCGGTACATATTTGAACTTGTACATCTTTGCAATGATGGCATCTTTAACTTTTTTCTGGTCTTCTGGATCCAATTTCAACCATCTTCTAATCTTAGAATCTGTGATAGATCTTGAATTAGAAATAGATTTGCATACCTCATCAATTCTTTCTAGAGCTTTAACCTTGACATTTTCTGCCTCTACAACTTCATCTTTCTCGGTGTCCTCAATGTCTTCTCAGGTTCTGATGAGCTTCCTTATTCTTTTGTTTGGCCCTCATCTCAGCGTGGCCACTTTCCTCTTGTATGTTCTGACTTTTCCTTTCTTCAAAGGTGAAGGACTTGAATCCTTAAATGTTTGGCTTCTTGTTCTAGAAGCACTTGTGGTTCTTGGCTTCTTGGTTGGTGGAGGAGGTGGTGAATCTAGCTCTATGGCCTCAGAGTCATTCTTTTCTTCAGATTCACTGATAGGTAGCTGTCCTTTGGTTCCTTCCTCCTTTTTAGCTTCTTTGTCCTATTCAGTATCTTCCTCTGTTGCCGATAGTATCTTCTTAAGGCTCTTTACCATTGTTTCCTATTTCCTGACAATTTTTTTTACAACCAGGCCATATTTGATTCTTGATTTGGCCTCCTCATAATTCTAAACTTAGGTTGCTTCTTATCTAGTGGTTCATTTAACAATGCATCAATTGCTTTAGATGCATGATCAATGTTTATCTCATATTCCAATGGTTGAAGACATGCCTTCCTTGGTACAATAGGTTTTATATAAGTGTGATCTGTATCAACCATGAAACATATTTCATCTTTGAACTTTTTAATAAGTTGCTTAGGGATCCCTACCCTCATCTGCATTCGATCTTTGAATACGTTAAAATATTCATCCATGAATGTTTCAAAATTATCTCCTAGTGAGGCTTTGTGTTCACTGATTTGCATGGTGACTGGTTTTGTGCTATCCCATTTGACATCTCCTACCAATGGGAGTGTTTCTTTAAAGAAGAAGAAAATTCACATAATAAGTGAGCCAAACTTACATGTGTTTGACTTTGCATTCATTATAGTCTTCAAATTTTCTTCTAACTGGTTTAGTATAAGTTCAGATAAGTCCAACTGATTTCCCTTCTTCACAATCTTGTAATATGTGTCTACTGCACCAGATGCTATGCTATTCATCCTGATAGCTTGAAATAATTTCTAGCCTAGAACACATGCTCTAAATTTCATCTTATCAGTAGTAATGGTGGATACCTTTAATCCTCTGCCATCCCATTTGGCTGCTATGATCTTTTAAGTCTCAACCTTGGGTGGGTGATTTAGTGATTTTACCTTCTCAGTTACAGGGTAACCGGTGACTATGTGGATAACATCTTAGGTTATCATCTTCAATTCATCTAGCCATAGTTTGTGATTGTGCATTCAACTCATTACTCACTAAATCCACTCAGTTTTGAAGACCTTTAGGAATAACAAGGCATTAGTGAGCCCTTTCACCTCTATGTGTTTATTCTCATCTTTTAATGTTCCATATTCATTTCATAGCTTCTTAGAAGCTTGTTCTACCTTTGAATCTCCTATTTCTGCAATCTTGCAGTGTATGAATGCTCACACGTCTTCAAGGAGCAAAACCCTAGCTGGTATTCACGAGAATACACCAACATCGTCAGGTTGTGAAGCAACATCAGGGTGAATCTTGTAGTGTGGTTCTTCACATGCAGAATTCTTGATGAGCTTAAACTCATCCTTCTTGGTATTCTTCAACTTCATAGTTCTTGAAGTCATGGCCATTTTTTCAATTTTAGGGCTTTCTGTGAAATATGTAAATAGAGTTGTCAGTTTTTGTAGAACTTACTGTATATACCAATTATTGTTTTTGATCTTCTTGGAGTGCTTTATGTCAATTTGTGGTTGCTCTGTGATTTTTTCATTGTTTGCATAAAAATCACTCTTGTTGCTCTGCTCTGGTTGTGGTGAACAATGAGTCCGTTCCGTCGCCCTTTTATAGCTGTTTGCTCTAAAAAGCATGTCATTAATGCTTACAAATTCTTTGGTGTGTGAAGACAAAGTTATTTGGTGAAGAATTCAACTTCCCTTTAGTGACAACATGATGTTTTGGGGTGGTCATTATACCTCTTGGTTTTACCGATGGGTTTTGGTATTGCAAACAATTTGTTCATTTATCTCAGTTACCGACGAGGCTCGGTTTACACTTAGCAAATTTTCTTTCTTATGTTAACCGACGCATCTTAGTAAGTGTAGTCAGTCTTATATTTGAGTGTATACCAATGGATTTCGGTATGTATGCCTGATAGCATAGTTATCACAGATTTTAACAAGTAATACCATGATGCATCTTTACTTATGCTAATTTCAAATTTTATCAACATATTACGGAATTGATGTAAAATAATAACTTGGGGTAATGCAGTTCCATACTTACTTGTTCTTCTTAGGTGGGGGTGGTGATGTCACTGAATCCATTGGATGGGGTGTCACCATTTGCATTGCTTGGTCCAACTTCATCATTGTTCGAAGCTCTTCTCCACATTTTGTCTCTTGCACTTCAGATGTCTTCAATGGTATTTCCAGTGGGATATGTACTGGTCTCTAAGATTAAGTCTCTACAGTCTTTCTTGAGATGATCAACTTTATGACAGTGTAAGCATTCTATTCTGGGGTTAGTCCAGCCTCTAGACTTTCTAGTCCACTATCTCATACAGTTTGCAACAATGTGACCAAATCTTCCACATGCTATATAATTTTTCCAAGTGTTGTAATCCCATACATACAGGTTATCAACTCTTTTCAGTTGATAGGGAGTTTCTTGACCTTTAGGCTTCCATGCTTGCCTTTTCTTTTTCCAACATTCAAGAGTTGTGTACCCATTCATTTTGCAAGTAGGACAATATTTTTCCATGTAGGTTTCCTTATTTGGTTGTTTTATCTCAGACTTACATTCATATGCTTTATGTCCTTTCTTGTTACATTTACAACAAAATCCTATGAATGAAGATGTAGATTTAGGAATACCTTTCATTTTTCCTCTGCATACATTTGATGTGTGGCCTTTCTTTCCACAGTGATTGCATGTAAGCTTTCTTGGTCTTGGATTTTCATAGACATTCTTTGGATTAGCTTGATTTGATTATTCTCCATTCTCAGTAAAACCTAGACCGGTGTTGTTGTTGACTCTTTGTTGTCCTTCAAGAAAATCATCCATTCTTTTATTACTTTCTTCAGCTTTCTTGATAATTTCATTATGCTTCTGTTGAATTCTTATTTCATGTTTCAAATTTTCATTATCATCCCTTAGCTCACTGATAAATTCTATTCTTTCAACGAGTTCAACATTTATTCTATTTTCCTCTTGACTTATCAGAATAATCTGATTTGTAATCTCATGGTGATGCTCTGTAAGTCTTTGTATTTCAGGCTCTTTGTCTTGTAGCTTTTCTATAATATTTCTTCAGTCATCAATAGCTAGTGTTCTTTCTTGCTCAGTTTGTCTAGCATTGTTTATGGAATAGATCATTATTACCATCTATGTCTCTTGACCAATTTGCAGAGATTTAACTTGTCCAGCCAGATGTTGATTGATTTTAGTTAGGCTTGTGATGCTTTCTTTTGATGTGTCTGATGCTTTGATTATAGTTGATCCTAAAGACTCAAAAAAATCTGGTATCTGTTCCTCATGATAATTTGTCTCATTACAGTGAGATGCCATAATCTTTATTTCATCTAACAGTTGTCTCATATTAATTCTAGCTTCTTTATACTACTCATAGAACATCTCAATTTCTAGCTTCTTATTTTCAATATTTTTATCAAGTCTGTACTTCTCCATTGTATGATCTTTTCTCTTAAGCCTTTAAGATTTTCCAAAGAAGAGACTTAGCTCTGATACCAATTGTTGGAATTAATGAGAAGTGTGTACTGAGAGGGGGGGGTGAATCAGTACCTCTAAAACTTTTGTATCCTTTAATCAATTAACCTTTGTGTAATCAATTGTAGATCCATTCATCTGATCTATACTATCTTGATGTGAGTTATATCAATTCATATACTTAACATACATGTGAAAATTCATAAAAACATTCATGAAAGTAATTGACACATAACACAAGATATGATATCACAAAAAAATCCTATTAGGAAGTAAAAACTGTGGTGGGGATGACACCCACAAAATCTTCACTATCTGCAGATTGGAAGGGGTCGATTAAGGCTTACAATTTGATCAATTCTGATGATCTACTTGATTAAGAGTATCTATAGAGACCTGTTAAAGTATACTTGGTTAAGAGATTTAGAAAAACTGTTGAGTGTGCACTCGGTTAAGAGATTTATAGTTGGACTGTTAAATCCACCTTCCTTGAAAGGATTTTTACACTTTGCTTCACTTGTTAGAATGATAGCAAATTATAATTTGACCTATGTATAGTCATAAAATGGAAGCACTTCCATGGTAGAATGGTTTAGCCTTCTGAGTAAGTGGTTTGGGGTCATGTTAAGCACCTTGAATGGGTTCCTAGCTTTGATCTGGCTTTATCCCCCCTGTTCTGCCCCATTTCCACTCTTTCTAGCCTATTTCTAGCAACCTAGACTGAGAAACTGGGACTTTGGCCTCAGGGTCAAGGTTGACCTTTTTGGGTCAAGGTCAACCTCAACCTTGACCTAGATCACAATCGACCTTTTTTAGGTCAGGGGCCCAAATTCTAGAATCTTAGGGTTTCCATATGTCGGTCTTTGGAAAAAGTTAATTCTCGCTTCCAGGTCGGCTGTTTCAGGCTTCGGAACAACAAATCCTAAATTATATTTAATATAGGCCCTCTTCTGGGGGCATGGGTCTAATTAGAATTTAATTCTCCTATGTCAGCCACTCTAGAAGATTGTGCTCTAATTTCATATAAAAGGAAGCCTTCTCCTCTCATTTCCTCTAAGTCTCAAGAAGTGGAAATCTAAATGCAAGCTAAGAAGAAAGATTTGATGCAAGAATCTACTCTCAAGCATTCAAGCACTTCTCAAAAATCCATTTTCATCAAGGATATCCATTGGTGGCCATTGAAGGATTAAAGCTCCATGGAGCCCTCTTGTTGAAGATTTCTCCATTCACATTCCTCCAAGCCTCTTCAAATGCAAGAACCCATTCAAGATTGGTGTTGAAGATATACAAAGAAATTGATTGAAGACATCCAAAATTCTACATTCTACATTCATTTTGATCATCCATACTTGTGGATTCAAGGATTCAAATCCTCCACAAGGACTTTTACATGAGCAAGGTGAATTGTTTCATTTACTTTGTTTATTTATGCAATTTCAATTATATATTTGAGGTTAATTCCAAAACTGGGGTTTGACCAAGGCAAACCCCTCCCCCAACAAACAAACCCTTTTTTCTTCTAGGTACAAGTTTGGAACAACAATTTAGGATGGAGATTTGGATACCCCTTTCGGTAACCTTTCGGGATCCAAAAATAGAATTTCAGTCTGAGACTTTTTAGGTCGATTGTGCCCTAAGGCGCAATTGAAAATTTTGGCAAATGGTGACATTGACTTGAGGGTATGAATCAGAACTATCTCAGAATGGAAAATGATTTCTGGGTTTTGTCAGTCTCTGCATTTCTATTCCAAATCTGGTCTCTAATTTTCTAGAAACTCAACACAGGCTTCATAAAACAACATTCTTTGGATCTGCAACATTTCAAGGTTAGTGCATTTCTCTTAATTCAATTCAATTCAATTAAGGTTTTCAATATATCTAAATCTACATTCAAATCAACAAATAAATCAAACAGGGTACTTAAGATCTTCCTTCCTTATTCTTGTTTCCAAATGATTGATTCATTTATGCATTGATCCTTCCTTTTGGGTTAATCAACTTGGATCTTTCATTTGCATATCTAAGGGTAGAAGAAGAGCATCTTATTTTCCCCCATAATAACATATTTAAATGTAATGTCTTTTATGTTAAATGATCCACATTCATAGAACCCTACATTTTTGATCTTACATTTTGGTGAACCTGCGATAGACAACGCTTTCTTTTTGGTGTTAGATTTACTATTTTATGTTAGATCTTGCACGCATATTAGATTATCTTTATTTTATGTTCTTGCATTTCCATTTCAAACAATTAAAATCAAACTCTTTGTTTTCTAAATTAGTTCATTTGTGTTGCGTTGGTGTATGAGCTTTACCACTTCTAGTCCTACTTATAGTATCCCAGTTAGAAGAAGCCATAGACTCATGGGTTCCTTTGATCCTGAATCTTCCTCTCCTTTTCATAGGATCCCAGATGACAACTTGAATACTCATGATTCCAATCCTTCTATGGAGCATAACTCATCCCACTCATCTCATGATGAGGAGGATGCTTTAAGAGTTCCTTCTGAATGAGTGCAAAAAATTTCAACCGAACTTGATAAAATGGGAAATTGGGTTATCCAAGAAAACCATAATCAAGATTCCATTCAAGCTATAGAGGCTCTTAAGAAATTCCTTTGTGATATTAATCAAGGTGTTAATTTCCTGCATGGTATCACTCATGTTGTGCATTTGAATGCTAAACCTTTAGCTCAAGAGGCTCAAGATTTAGGATTTACTGATTTAGGATTTACTCCTCCTATCACTAGTGAGGGACCTTCTTCTGTTCCTTTACCTAGCATTCCTACATATACTCCTCCTATGATGACTACATCTCTCCCAATTTCATCTATTCTTGTGAGTGTTCCACTGGTATCTCTACCTACCTTAAAAACTTCATATCATAGTGTACCTTTTACTTATACTAATCTTCTTCCAACCATGGTTCCAAGTGTTCCACCAGTTGTATCTTCTATTCCTACTTCTTCTTACACTTTTCCTAGTGTTCCAAAAGTTTCTATGCCACCTATGTCTTCTAATGATTCCACAATTATTAGTTTGGCTCAAATTGTGTCATCTTTACAACAACTTGCATCATTACCTCAATCCAAGTTTAGCATTCCTACATGTGACATGGGTAGTACCTTATCTTTATACATTATGTGTGCTACTATTCCTCAACAAGCCGATATGCCTCATCTAGAGAATTACAATGGTAAAAGCTATCCTGTTACTCATTTTAAAATATTTAAAATCCTTTGTAGTGATTATGCTCATGACCATAGGATTTTAGCTAAACTATTTTCTAGAACCTTTCATGATAAGGCTTTTCAATGGTATTGTTCTTTACCTCCTTATTCTATTGATTCTTTTCCTAAACTGGCTAATACCTTCATTCAACAATTTCAAAATAACATTGGTCCACAAGTTTCCTTAACTGATTTAATGCATTGTAAACAAAACATTAAGGAAAAATTGACTAATTTCATTGGTAGATTTAAGTATTTGTATGCTTAGATTTCTTATCCTATTCTTGATATTGATATTCAACACAAGTTTATTTCAAATTTACAAAAGGATATTAGAGATAAGATTTTGCTTACTAAATTTACCTCTTTTCAATAGCTTTGTGCAACACTTCATCATTATCAATTACAAGTGAGTCAATTTGAGAGAAACACTCCAATGGCTCCTATTCCAGTTGATAAGAGTGACAATGCTCCTAATCCTAATAAATTTCATAAACCTAACAACTACATCAAGATTAATAAATAGATGAATGCGGTTGCTGATCAAGTTGTTGTTGCATCTCACAATGCCACTTCTGCATCCACTGCCTTCTGTATGAATCATACATTTACTCCTCTCTATGAATATTTATATTCCATTATGAGTAGGTTGTTAAGTGCTAATATGATTACCTTTCCTCCTATTAGACCTCTCCTTCCTACTATAATAGCTTCACAATCCTTTGATTCCAAAGCTTTTTTCCAATACCATCGCCAGAATGGCCATGATACTGAAAATTTTTATTCTCTAAAGCATAAAGTTCAAGAATTAATAGATTCCAATGCTTTATCTATTGATAATTTTGATGGTAATGTGAACAAATATATCTCTGCTCCTAATCAAAACCTTCAAATCTACACAAATCCTCTACCTACACATGATATTAATACTATCGCTCAACCATCTTTTGTGGATATCATTTATGATTCAAAGATGGATGATCTTAATCACATTGTTAATCATGTGGAGAGCGTTGTTGTATCTCAACATATTGTTCAAGATCCTTCGCGTCCACCTCAACTTCCAGTTCTACCTAAACCTTTGAAACAAACTAAGGATAAACAACCTTAGGAACTTTCAATTACCTTTAATGATTCAGAGACTATTAAGGCTCCTGATGGTCCCCTTTATATTTATGCCAAGATTGCTAAGATACCTGCATGTGGTTGTCTTGTTGATCCCACATTTTTAATCATTGTCATTACTAAGGAAAATATTTTTATGAAAGCCCTACAATGTGATTGTTATGATCCATCAGATGCATGGATCCAAACTTGTAATGGTTTTCTCTATCCTACACTTGGTTCTATTAACTTGCCTGTTGAACTCTGTGGCAAGGTTGTAGATACTACCTTCATTATTGTTCCTACACCTAATCAATTTCAAGTCAAATTTGGTTTGCCTTGGATAACTGTTATGCATGCTATTGCTTCTCCTATTCATAAATGTCTTAAGTTCATTCATGATGGAGAAGTAAAAACTATTAATCATAGTCTATATCAACCTTCCAGGCCTAGAGATTGTGCTACTCTTGATTTCTTTTCGCCCTCATTACCTAATTCATGTCCTCCTCACCCTGACAACCTTTTTTGCTCATATCAAGCCTATAAACATCACAAGATAGTTGAGTTAAGCATGCCTCAGATAGATCTTAATTGTGGTCTTTTTCCAACTCCTTCTATATCTCCTATATCTATTACTACTAATTCTATTATTCAACCTCCCAGTGTCGCTCCTCAGACTACTGTGAATCCTACCAATCCTCCTACAAAACTTGTGAAGGAATTAGCGGTTATTCCTCTTAGTTCTCCACATGTGTCAAACAAATCAAAATGTAATAAATCTTCTAATGAATTTCATAAGAAGTGTAGAGCTAATTCTAGGGCCCGTGCTTCTCTTCTTCAAAATTATTTACCTTCTTTTGACCAACCTATGCTTGATGTGTTAGAAAAAGTCAATATTCACAATGATGTTAAGATGAATGAGTATGATGATCCTATTCCCATCTTAGATACCATTTTAATTAATCTTGATGAGGAAGATACTTTAGATGATCCTATTAATCTTAGTGATGAATATGAGACCATTGATCTTGACACTGATTTACCACATATGCTTTCAACTCAATTGACAATTACACCTAGTATCGAGCAACGTGACTCTCAAGAGGATCCTTGTTTGGAACTAGCTATTATTCCTACTATATTGGATATAGTCCCTCTTACAAGTTTCCCACCTTCCCTAAATGATATAAACCAAGATGGGGAGAGTAGGAGATGAGCCTGATTGGATTATCCTTCATGATAGCCATTTTGTGTTTTCATGCTGTACTGTGCCTCTCCCTTAATGTGTTTGCTAAATGTTTGTTAGACTCTTTTATATGACCCTTGTTACTTTGTTGGTGCAAGGTGATAAAGGGATCAAACCTATTGTATAATTCCTCTATATGTATCTATATTATTCTATATGTTGTTTCCATGTTATGTTGTACTTGTGCTATTTCTCATAAATGTTCTCCTTGTATAGTCTGCATGGATCTATGACATGGTAGCACTGATTCTTTTTGGTCTCCATGTTGTGGTCCAAAAAGACTCTTCTTTGTAACTCTTGATTTTTCTTTCCTCTATTGTGATTGTAGTTCTACTTTCTTTGGGGAATGATGTCAATTAATTTCCAATAATATCATATCTATATGTACATGTTATCTTATGATCATACTGACCCCACATTAGGTAGATCCCTTCTGTGTCCTTTGTATGTTTATGTGATATTTCCCATGAGTTTTTTTTATTTGGGGGCATCTTGTAGTGGAAATGTAATCAGTAGAGTTGTTTATGTTTTTGTTCAAGCCATTACTCCTGTTAAAGTGTTAGAAATGACTTTAACATGGGGGCATATGTGTTAGTAATAACTGAGAGGGGGGTGGGGGGGGTGAATCAGTGGCCTCAAAAATTTAATCCTTAAATCAACTATTTAAACTTATGACCACAAATTACATCTCAAGTTATCTTCTATCCTACAAGATGAATGCCATGAATTACTTATATAAATTTACTACTTGTCAGATTGCTTTGTTAAACCTTCTTCTGTATGTTTACCGATAAGTAGTCATCTATTTACCAAAACACAGTAAATATGTAGAGTATACCGATAAATCCAGAAATGCATATGTGAAATGTAAAATAGTAAAGTGATAAACCATAAACACATAACACAAGGATTTTAATGTGGAAACCCTATTAAGGGAAAATCACTAGGACCGGTACCCCAAATTTTCACTCTTCTGAAGTGAGCCCTGTTAAGATCCAACCCTGTTAAAGGTTACAAACACATTGTTAGGTGTGACCTTGTTAGAGGATTTAGAAATAGTTTGTCAACTTGTATCTAGCATCTAATGCTACAATCCTTGATCAAACACTCACTTGGCTTGTTAATAGGTATCAGGCATATCCAATGCTACTTTTGTGATCAAACTTTTTGATAATCCTTGGGATGTATCTAAATTGAAAAAAGACTTTTAAGTTCTGCTCGATTAAGAGGCTTATATGCTTCAATGGTTAAGCTAAAACACTAATGATGTGTTCATACATACAACTCAATTATAGATTTTCAGATCTATTGTAGGTCCATTACTTCACTAATCAATATAATCAAACATATACCTTTGCTCCACACTTGTTCTGCCCTGTAATGCTTGTCTCACTATTCATCGATGTTTGCATAATCTAGCTCTTCCTTTAGTTTGTTGATCATGACTGAAATGAAGACTTTCTTCTCCTTCAGATGTCCTTTAGCATCTTTCCTCTTCTTTTTCACCCCACACACACAATTCGTAATGAATTAAGTTTGTCTCTTATAGACATAATTTCCTCTTTTCTTGGCTTTCTTGATCTTGGCATTTTCAACAATATTTTCCAATAGATTTAAAGAAAATATCCAGTTTGATCTCATAGAGATCTTCTTTCCAACTAGACAAAGAACATTTAAATCAATTACTTATCTCCAGATTTATCTGGATGATAAAAACAATGATAAGTATCTGTTAACTCTATCTTTAGTTTCTTGACAGCTAAGCATTTTGTCATTTTCTGAACTCTATGTTTTGTCGGTCAACACTTCAGTTAGTCATTAGTGATAACTGACTATTCCATTGGTGTGACTTTAGTTGTCATCAGGATCTCTGTCCTTGTCTTCTCTATTGGGCAACACTAAAATTCTATCTGTCAGGTTACTTTGTGTTTTGCTTGTCGAGAAACACAGTAACTCTACTTGTTGATAATGCTATGTATTTCCTCATTGGGAAAGACTATGACTTTGTTCTTTTACTCTAACCATCAGGTGTACTTTGTTGGTGTATACAGTCACTTAGTAAATACTTGACTTGTATACATTACTGATAGCATATCTTTGATTCATGAGCTCTTTGAAGTCTTTGCAGTATCTCCATGACCATACACATTATATCAAGTTGACATCAATGACAATACAATACATTAACTGATTTAATGCCTTGCATGATCATCAACTTAACATCTTCAAACATTCAATTAGTTACATGTCATCAATCTCTCCCTTTGGCATTGATGGCAACATACTACATTATCATACTGTACTATTGCTAATACGATACAGAATACATAGTTTCATCAAGCTTTCCTAATGTAACTATTACAAATGTCTGGCTATCGGTAAGCTCAAATAGCTTTGATTTGATTCTTGCATCTTTCTTTTTGTCTTCAATCCCTTCACTTGATAGATGTAGAATTTTTCTTTCTCTGATGTGATGTGTTCTCTTTCTTTGTCAAACTCTCTCCCTTTGACTATTCTTCTCTTTTGATATTTTCTCCCCCTTTCTATTTTCTCTCCCTTTCTGGTTTTGATACTTTGATGGATATTATCTCTTCCTCAGATGATAATGGATAAAATCTCTCCCTTTATTAGTATGATAATGAGATATCTCTCTCCCTTTGACATTAATGCCAAACATCTTATCTTTTCAAACAAGCTTTTGATAGTTATGTCAAGTGGATCCTCTCTATCCATAATATATTCCTTGAATTTCCCAATCCATCGGTAATAAATCTGTTGCTCGGAGTAGATAAATAACATTCTATGTATAGATTTATCTTTGAAGTCCTTTTCTCTGCTTGCATCAATATGAATGATATTCTAATAATATGTAGACTGATGTAGCCTTCTAGTTAGCTTATTGACCGGTAGACAAGGGTCTGACCCCTAGTCTCTTTCTCAAGTACTCAAACGCATCCTTGGGCAGTGGCTTGGTGAAGATATTGGCCAATTGTTCCTTTGATTTCACATACTCAAGTATCACCTCCTTTTCCTAAACGTGTTCTCTCAAATACTGATACTTGATGGAAATATGCTTTGTTTTAGCATGCATGACTGGATTCTTAGAAATGTTTATTGCACTTGTATTATCACAATAGATAATTACTGGTTCTAAAATTTTCATATGCATACATTCTAGTAACTTTTTGATCCATGCAATATTTGAGAATTTTGCAGCAGCAGCAACATACTCTGATTCTACAGTAGATTGTGAGATGCATCCTTGTTTCTTGCTGATCCATGTGACAAGTCTGTCACCAATAAAGAATGATCCTCTAGTTGTGCTCTTCTGGTTATCAATATTTCCACTCCAATCAGTGTCGATAAAGACCTTAAGTTCAAATTTTCCTTCTCTTGTATACCATAAGCCATATTCCTTGGTATTCTTCAAATATCTTAGAATTCTTTTCACAACAGTCATATGTGATTCTCTGGGATTAGCAGAGAATCTTGCAAATATCCCTACTGCATGTGCAATATCTGGTCTAGTATGTACAACATACATTAGTTTTCCAATCATTGATCTGTACAAAGTCTGATTTACCTCTAATGACTTGTCCTCTTTTGTCAGTTTGCATCCAGTTTCCATCGGTGTTCCAACTGGTTTTGATTCTTCCATCTTGAATATTTTTAGTACTTCTTTGATGTACTTGGATTGTGTAATGAAATTACCTTCATCTTGTTGCATGAACTGCAGACCAAGAAAGAACTTGATCTCTCCAAACATAAACATCTCAAACTATTTTCTCATCTCATTTGCAAATGATTTTCATAGCATATAATTTCCTCCAAATATGATGTCATCAACAAATATCTCAACAATCAAAATGTTAGCATCAGTATCTTCCTTCAAATAAAGATTACTATTTTCACTAGTCCTTACAAATCCAATACTTATAAGATAGGAATGAAGTCTTTCATACCAGGCTCAGGGTGCTTATTTCAATCCATATAGGGCTTTGTGAAGTCTACATACCATGTCCCTCTTGTCTGGATAAACAAACCCTTCTGGTTGTTCAATGTATACCTCTTCTTCAAGTATTCCATTTAGGAATGCAGACTTGACATCCATTTGATATACCTTGAATCCTTTATAAGTAGCATAAGCAAGTAATATTCTTACTCCTTTTAGCCTAGCAACGGGTGCAAAGGTTTCTCCATAGTCAATTCCTTCTTCTTGTGCATACCCCTTGCATACTAGTCTTGCTTTATTTCTTGTGACTTCTCCATTCTACTTCAGCTTGTTCCTAAATATCCATTTTGTACCAATGACATTCTTGTCATCTGGTCTTGGTACAAGTGTCCATGTCTTTTTTTTCTCTATTTGTTCAATCTCCTCATTCATAGCACTTATCCATTCATCATTATCTAGTGCAACATTGACATATTTGGGCTCATAATCACAAATAAGACATCTTGTATTTAAATACTTACTTCTAGTTCCCATACCAACCTTTTTATCTCTAATGATTTGGTCTTGTGGATGGTTCCTTCTGACATATCTTGCAAGTATAGGTTCAACTCTTTTTCTATCAGCTTGATCATCATTTTTTTCTTCATTCTTTTATCCATCAATTTGTGCATCATCTTGAGCGATATTTTGATTGTCAGTATTTGCAGCTTGATGCTTGGGTGCAATGATTTGTTGCTCGGGAGCTCTATATTGTTGGTCAGGTAGAGTGTCAGGTTCCTCATTGTAAGTAAACCTATTGTAGTCCTCTGGTTCTTTAGTTCTTTCCTTTTCATTCTTCTCTGCAAATTCATCTATCTTTACATTTGCACTTGCAATAATTTTGTTAGAGGCTCTATTAGACATTTATAAGCCTTGCTCTTGGTAGAATACCCTAGAAATATTCCTTCATCACTCTTGGAGTCAAGTTTTCTATTTCTATCATCTTTTATGATATAAAATTGACTGCCAAAATTTTTGAAATAACTTGCATTGGGTGTGTATCCATACCATAGCTCATAAGGTGTCTTTCTTTAATCGTACTTTATTTAATGTGTAAATAGAAGTACTAACAGCTTCTCTCCAGAAGATTTGGGTGATTCCTTTCTCTATCATCAGTGTCCTTGCACAATCAACTATGGATCTGTTCCTTCTTTCAGCAATTCCAATCTGTTGTGGTGTTCTTGGTACAGAAACCTGTCTTTTGATTCCATGCTCATTACAAAAGTTAGTGAATTCATCTAATGTAAATTCCCCTCCTCTATCTGACCTTAAGCATTTTAAATCCTTACCGCTTTGCTTCTTAACCATTTCTTTGTACCATTTAAACATCTTAAATGCTTCTGATTTGTCTTTTAGAAACATGATTGTCATCATTCTAGAGTAATCATCAACAAAGAGAATAAAATATCTATCTCCATAATAACTCTTTGTCCTCATAGGTCCACATAAATTAGTATGGACTAATTCTAGAATTGCATCAGATGTATGGGTTTTGGTTTTAAAAATAGACTTTGTCATTTTACCTTTTTGACAATTCTTACACATGATGTTGTTGGGCTTGGTCATCGTCGGTAAGCCTCTGACATTTCTCTTTTTGCTAATCTTTATCATGTTGTCAAAATTCACATGACACAATATTTTGTGCCACAGCCATATGTATTCATTTGTATAAATCAAACAAGTGGAGTTAGTATCATTGAGATAGAATAAGTTACCTTTTGTCTGCTCACCGATACCAATTAGATTTCCTGATTTATTGAAGATCTTTTCCTTCTTATTTTCAAATGATACTTTGTGACTTGAATTATTCAACTGAGAAACACTCAATAGATTATAATTCAATCCATTTACCCAATAAGCATTTTCACATTTTATCTAGTTATTCAACATTATTGTTCCTCTACCTTCAACTGGACAAGGTGTGTCA
>MU223214.1:318973-473864 GCA_018584345.1 Thuja plicata
GAGAAACACTCAATAGATTATAATTCAATCCATTTACCCAATAAGCATTTTCACATTTTATCTAGTTATTCAACATTATTGTTCCTCTACCTTCAACTGGACAAGGTGTGTCATTACCCATTCTTACGGAACCACCTTTATAGTATTCAAAAGTCTCAAAATTTTTCTTATCACTGGTCATATGGTGAGTGCATCCACTACCTATGATCCAAACATCATTTTTGCTAACTTTAGATATGAGAGCTATTTCTACATACCTTTCTTTATCATCATCTGAGTCATCCTTTATAGCCACAAACACCATCTCAATGTCTTAATCAAATTCGGTGTCAGTGTCATCATCTTTGCATTTTGCTAGGTAAATGGCCTTCTTTCCTTTGTCCTTATAGTCTCGGGTATCTCTTCTATCTAATTGTTGGTGGCTTCTGTAATCACCTCTGTCAGACTTCTTTTCAAATGATCAGTCATTACTTCTGTCATCTTTTCTTCTATTAGTACATCTTGCAGCAAAGCATCCTATGTCTTTGCAATTAAAACAAACAAGTGGTAATTTACCTTTGCCTCTCTGCATTCTTCTAGCCATAAGTGCTTCAATTTCATCAAGATAATCTTCTTCACTTTCACTATCACTATCTTTTCTCATAGTGTTTTTATGACTTGATTTTCTTATTCTCATAGAAGATTTGAATGTAGACTCTATATTTGGTAAGACACTATTATCAAAGTTATTCATCTCCAATGAAATCAGTCTTCCAATCAAACTGTCTAGAGTAACATTGCTATTTTCTACTGCTCTCATTTCTTGAATGGCAGATACTCTAATAGCATAAGTAGGCAGTAAGGTTCTTATAATTTTACTTACCATTGTATCTTCTTCTAGTACACCTCCAAATCCTTGGATAGCACTGACTACCTATTTGATTCTTGTGTTGCATAGAGTTATATTTTCACCTTCTTTCATTTTGAGATCATCAAACTTTCCTCTAAGGCTTTCTTCCTTGGATCTCAAAACATTCTTTTCACCACCATGTACAAGCATCAATTTGTCCAACATTTGCTTTGTAGTCTTGCAGCATTTGACATCTTCAAATTCAACATCAAAGAGTGAGGAAGCAAGCTCTATCATCATGCAGTTGTGTTCATGCTTTTCTCTCAATTGTTCAACAGTTTGTGCTCCTGTGGGAAACACATATTCAGTTTCTAAGTATTGAGTAACATTATTACCAATACCTGATAAGTGGAGTATTATTCTTCTATGCCATGAAGCAAAATTATCTTTGTTCAACTTGGGCACATCTCGTCTGTTCATCTTGTGATCTTTGACTTAGGTCTTGAAACCTTCCTTCTAAGAACACAAGCTCTGATACCAAATTTTAGTAATAACTGAGAGGGGGGGGTGGGGTGAATCAGTGGCCTCAAAAATTTAATCCTTAAATCAACCCTTTAACTTATGACCAAAAAATATATCTCAAGTTATCTTCTATCCTACAATATGAATGCCATGAATTACTTATATAAATTTACTACTTATCAGATTACTCTGTTAAATCTTCTTCTATATGTTTACCGATAAGAAGTCATCTATTTACCAAAACATAGTAAATATGCAGAGTATATCGATAAATCTAGAAATACATATGTGAAATGTAAAATAGTAAAGTGATAAACCATAAACACATAACACAAGGATTTTAACGTGGAAACCCTATTAAGGGAAAAACCACTAGGACCGGTACCCCAAATTTTCACTCTTCTGAAGTGAGCCCTGTTAAGAGCCAATCCTGTTAAAGGTTACAAACACACTATTAGGTGTGACCTTGTTAGAGGATTTAGAAATAGTTTTTCAACCAGTATCTGGCATCTAATGCTACCATCCTTGATCAAACACTCACTTGGCCTGTCAATAGGTATCGGGCATATCCAATGCTACTTTTGTGATCAAACTTTTTGATACTCCTTGGGATGTATCTCAATTGAAAAAGAGTTTTAAGTCCTGCTCGGTTAAGAGGCTTATATACTTCAATGGTTAAAATGAAACACTAATGATGTGTTCATACATACAACTCAATTGTAGATTTTTAGATCTATTGTAGGTCCATTACTTCACTGATCAATATAATCAAACATATTCCTTTGCTCTACACTTGTTCTGCTTTATGATGCTTGTCTCATTGTTTGTCAGTGTCTGCAGAATCTAACTCTTCCTTTAGCTTGTTGATCAGGACTGAAATGAAGACTTTCTTCTACTTTAGATTACCTTTAGCATCTTTCCTCTTCTTGTTCACCCCACACACACAATTCGTAATGAATTGAGTTTGTCTCTTATAGACATGATTTCCTCTTTTCTTGGCTTTCTTGATCTTGGTGTGTTCAACAATCTTTTCCAATAGATTTAAAGAAAATCTATAGTCTGATCTTGTAGAGATATTCTTGCCAACTAGACAAAGCAACTTTAAATCAATTACTTATCCAGCTTCATCTAGATGATAAAAACAATGATAAGTATTTGTTAACTTTATCTTTAGCTTCTTGACAGCTAAGCATTTTCTTATTTTCTGAACTCTTTGTTCTGTCGGTCAACACTTCAGTTAGTCATCAGTGACAACTAATTATTCTGTCAGTGTGACTTCAATTTTCATCGGGATCTCCATCCTTGTCTTCTCCATCGAGCAACACTAAAATTCTATCCGTCGGGTTACTCTGTGTTTTTCTTGTCAAGAAACACTGTAACTCTTCTCATCTGTAATGCTGTGTATTTTCTCGTCGGGCAACCCTGTGACTTTGTTCTTTTACTCTGACCATTGGGTGCACTCTATCAGTGTATATAGTCACTTAGTGAATACTTGACTTGTATGCATTACTGATAGCATAGCTTTGATTCATGAGTTCTTTGAAGTCTTTGCAGTATCTCCATGACCATACAAATTATATCAAGTTGACATCAATGACAATATAATACATTAACTGATTTAATGCCTTGCATGATCATCAAATTAACATCTTCAAACATTCAATTAGTTACATGACATCAATATGCTCTACTCACTTTTTGCACACACACACATTCAAAATATTTTCAATCTTAAAATTTTTTCCCTTTATGGATTAAAGACTAATCCTTAAAGCATGGACATTTTAATTTTTAGGATCTCTTGATCCCTCCAGTTTAAATTTACATGGATCTCTTGATCCTTCTAGTTTCACTTTACAATTTTTTGATCCCTTAAGGTTGAAAGGTGTCCTTAAGAATAGATCTTCCTGATGGGTTGACTAGTGAGTAGCCACATTCACTAGGTGGTTCAACTCCATCTTTCCTGTTACACTTTTGCCTTGTGTGGTTCACAATGGGACATAAGTTCTCATTAGGTGAGGTAACCACACCCTCTTTCTCTTTCTCCTTAACCTATGATGTCTCTCTTATAATGATCTTAGGGTTGATAAGGACTTAAGACCCTTGGGGGCTTGAGGAATTTTTTATCCCTTTTGATTCCAATAATATTATCTATTCTTTATGATCTCCTTTACCAAGAATTTGTATTGAGTCCATACTCTTGCTAAAGTGGTGGCTAAATGTTTAGTCGGAAAATGGAAGCACTTCCATGGTAGACTAGTCTAGCCTTCTAGGTAAGTGGTTTTGGGTCATGTCAAGCACCTTGAATGGGTTCCTGGCTGGGTTCCTGGCTTCTATCTAGCTTTATCCCCCTGTTCTGCCTCATTTCCACTCTTTCTATCCTATTTCTGGCAACCTAGACTGAGAAAATGGGACTTTGGCCTTAGGGTCAAGGTTGACCTCAACCTTGTCCTAGGTCACAATCAACCTTTTTCAGGTCCAGGGCCCAAACTCCAGAATCTCAGGGTTTCCAGATGTCGGTGTTTGGAAAAAGTTAATTCCCGCTTCTAGGTCGGTTGTTTCGGGCTTTGGAACAACAAATCCTAAATTATATTTAATATAGGTCCTCTTCTAGGGGCATGGGTCTAATTAGAATTTATTATCTTATGTCGGCCTCTCTAGAACATTGTGCCCTAATTTCATATAAAAGGAAGCCTTCTCCTCTCATTTCCTCTAAGTCTCAAGAAGTAGAAATCTAAGTGCAAGCTAAGAAGAAAGATTTAAAGCAAGCATCTACTCTCAAGCATTCAAGCACTTCTCAAGCATCCATTTTCATCAAGGAGATCCATTGAAGACATCCAACATTATACATTCTACATTCATTTGGAGCATCCATACTTGTGGATTTGTTAGTGAACAGATTTGTCTTTCTACAAAAAACCTTTTAAGTTTACTCTATCACCCTTAAAAGACAAACTATTTCTAACAGTTGGGTAAGTATCTTTTGTGATCACTTCCCTCTAAATTTTATAACAGGTACACCTCCCTAATATGATATTCAATGAAATGAAATAATGATTTAATTGATTAGCTTTTAACCAAAAAGCTTATAAAGGCTGCAATATCATTCTTTGATGATATGCTTCTAAGCAAACATGAAAGAAATGTAACCGAATAATGAATAGGAAGGAAAAACAGTCACTTCTGCAATGGTATTTCATGAAAACATAAATGACTTCTTGACTACAGATAATAGGAAATAGATAAAACCCAAAATTTAGATATCATGAAATAGCAGACAGATATATAAAACATGCCAAATAATATGTCGACATAGGACACCTTGCTCTAGTTTATAAACAACACAGATTCAGTAACCTTCCTATCATATATTTCAGAAATTACTACATAGACAAGTGTCTGAAATCTATTATGCTCATAATATTTAACAATCTGAACTATAATTATCAAAAACTATATCTATCAGTCAAAAGTTTTCTGAACCCTTTCAAAGTTTGAGCAGCTGAAATAAATAGTAGCAGAGCACCGAGAGGCCTCTCAAAAAACACAACCTCTTAGGTAAATAGTTAAATAACTAAACCACCAGAAAGAGGACACACGTCCTATAAGTTTTGCATGCTAATTCAATAAAAAATAGATAGCCAAATCATGTTCCTTATCTATGGCACGATCCTCACTTCCCGCTGGACTTCCTTCTTCATCGGTAACTGATTGAGTTGGCTTCCATTCTTTATATGCTTGAACCAGTTCTTTCATGAGCAATAGATGCAGGATCTCAGAGTTTACTATTCAGGCCATAGAGGCATCTTTGTTCCACCTTAGTTTATTCACCTTCTCAGTGACATTGGATAACTGATCGACACATAGATAAAGCATAGACTCGATCCTTGCTATCTGAGTTAAGTCAGAGGCTTTAGGATGAATATTTTCTCTGATAGTCTTAAATCCTGAGTTGAAATAATCCAGAGTGCCCTTTAGTTCTTGCTCACCAAAGATGGAGGGGTAGGTATAAGTGAAATTAATCACATTCAACTCAATCAGGGCCACTTTTTGGATATGTTTAGCTTCAACTTCATATTCCTTATTTTACGTAATAGCACTTCTTATCAGAGCAATGTGCCAACTGATATTTTTCTTGAGAATGAAGAAAAGGGACTCTTTGGCACCTTTTAGTGACTTTTCTACACATAATTTATTAAAGCCATGCCTCTCGATTTCCATAAATTTGGTCATTGCTGACACCCATTTTTCCTCATCTGTACCCCATACTTGGCGCTGAGCCTACAAATCTCCTATCACTATCTCAGTGTCATGAAGAATTGAATGTGAATATTTAATGTATTTCCTACCATTATTGAGCACCTAAGACATCCATTCATTAACTGAAGAAACCAGAGTCTGCCCCCTCTGAACTTGATTCAGCAACATCTTACTTTCTTCAGAATTCGGATCAAACACCTGAGATGATTGGGACAACGGGGTAGCATCAAAGATGCAGAATGTATTAATAAAATAGGAAAGTGAAACAATGATCTATTTCAACTCCTTTTTCTCTTTTCTATCTTGCACTGATGTAATCAACATTTGTTGCGCCGTTTCCTTGAAAAGGTGGTTCTTTTCGGCTCTATCCATTGTCCCTAACTCAATTTTGGTTACTTCAAAATCCTCAATCGCCTCATCTTGCTTTTCTTCCTTTGGTATGTAATTAGCTACCTCAGCTATCCACTTCATAGTTTTAGCATCAGCAAACATGCATGCTATACTCTTCACCTTTTTGGCTTTAGGAGTCTTTTGAGCATATTTACTAACAATATCCTGCATTGGAATTGATACAGGAATCAGACTCTACTTCTTATTAACTGAATAAGTTAACCATTTGGGAGTATCACTAGTTGTTTTTGGTTGAAGGCCAACTTTAGCATGGGTGTCCATTAGATCAAGGGTTACATCATTGAGGTCAAAGAGATCCTTCTCGATTTGGTCATTATCTCCAATTTGATAGTTCAAGTCTCCAAACTTGTGATCCTCTAGGTTAACTATCTCTGTCTACTCCTGAGTCATCTTCACTTTCCTTTGTGATCAGGATCTCGACCTGGTAATGCATTGAGGAGAGGCCACAGTGGAAATCTCTGCCACAGACTTCTTAGAATCTTTCTTTCGCTGCTTATCAGAGGAACCTACATTACCAGATGGTTTAGGCATATTAGAAACAAAGGGGGATGAAAATAAAATTGAAGATTTAACTCCAATCATTTGAGGACTAGACTTCTCTCTTTTTGCTTGCAGCCATTTTTTTGTTAATTTAAGAACATGTTGTGTTCTGCATTTAATGTCATCTTCCTCCTCCTTTGACCAATCAACATTTATCTCTTTAGTGTCTAGAAGTCCTTTGAAATTAGGTTCAATCAAATCAGAACCATCATCTGTTACCCCCACTATGCTGAACTGTATTCTCATGGACAGAATTTGGGAAATGCAAAGTCTGCTATGAATTTTGGTCATGACTTGGGATTCATTTGCACAGTCCTCCCAGAAATCCTCTAAATGGGTAACTAGAAACATGTGAGACCTGAGACCTAAGCTGCTGCTAGCAAAGTTTTTGTTATCAAAGCCTGTTCGTTCTGTGTAGTACTTGAAATCAAAATGACCAAGGTCACTGCCAATACTTATTGCATCTTCAATGGTTAGGCATGAAAGATTTCCTAGCTACAACGTGAAGATTTTCTCACCTCGTTCCCCAAGAAGGAAAAATTTGAGCACAATGGCGAGAGGTCTACAGAATTCATCAAGGATGAAACAATCAAATGCATATCTAGGCTATTTGGTAGGGGCATCCTCAAAACCACCAATTATTATATAAGAGAACCTAGGGAACTGAATATTAAAACTCCCAAATCTAGTCACAAACTGCTGAGCTTCTGAATCATTCTCCTGGCCGAATCTCTAGACATCTTGAAACAAAGCTTACCCACAAAGGTATCATGAACCCTCCTGTAATTCTTAATCACATTGTCTTTGCAAAGCATAGGAAAATATTCAAAAACACGCATGCCATCAGTCTAAGGCTTGTGGCTCATACCATCCCATATCCTACTACATGCTAGACAATACATTAGATAAAAAAGATGTATAAAAGCTACAGCCAGTAAGCTTGGAAATATTCAGTTGTTCCCTCATAGATTGTGTAATTAAATCAGCCCAATCCAACTTGTGTTTTCCCTCTATAATAATTTCTACATAACATAACAACCAATCAGAAAATAAGGAAGCCTTAGGTGACCCTCTAAATCTATGTAACATTACCATAATATCACTAATGTATGGATGCACATGATTTCTTCTTAGCTTTTTGGGTAAGTGAGAACCTCCCCTTTGGGCATTTAGTAACCATTGTTTTTCTATTGCAGTTAAGTTTGCATCAACATTTGGCTTAAATTTAACAAGAGATTGGGTGGGAGAGAAAGTAGAAAAGGTCCACTCTTGGATTTGGAAAGCCGAAGTGACAATTCCTCTATTCAAAACCATTAATACCTCACCATTCCTTTTAAGAATTGATTCAGTTCACTGATCATAATGTCTAATACACTCGTGAATAAGTTCAGGACATACCACTGCAGGACGGAAACAAGCAACTACACACAACCCACTACTTAAAATTTGCACAGAAGGAACATTCTCCTCAACAGAGGTAGTAAGTCTATCAGCTATCCCCTCAACATCATATCTGTCTAAATCTATGTCTACTACAGTACGATTTTCATAGACCAAACTAGACACACTTCCAAAGAAATGAAATGCTGACTTCATTCTTGCAAGAATAGACTGTGAATTGCTACAAAAACTCCTGTAAAATTCACAAGCTCCTAAATTTAAACACTAGAGGAGTGACATCCTAACTTGCCTTAATCTCTGAGGAAAATTCTACAACCAAAGCTCTAAAAACCCTTACCTCCATTCTTTGCGTGTCCAGACAATGATAGTTTTTCAAAAGAAAAATGAATGCCAAGAAGGGTTTTAAAAGACACACCATGAATGAGTAATTAATTGCCCATAATTAAGGTAATAAAATATTGAAGAATGAAGTGACCGTTCACACACGTAATCATTTATTGCCACTTGTGCAAACTCTTATGCCACATGAATTCCTCATTAATTTGATAGCTCGGACATGACTTAACCACCGCCAATACATCTCTTCATTAAAAGCCTTACCTGAGTGGGGTCCACATCTAAAAAGATGGCGGTTGTCTTTTTTTTATTCCATATGTCACATTTTAAAATCCTTGAACACTCTTGAACACTCTTGAACTGAGTTCAAGGCTGTTCATATGTGTTCACCACTATTCAAGCCTATTCCTTTATATCCTGCTTACATTCTCAAACAAGAAGTCACATGCTTAAAAATCAACTTTCATCTTTGATTAACCAAAAGTTCTATAGCTTGTGATCATGAAACACCTCTTTTAGTGAAAACGCTATTCACCTGCTACCGTTTCATAAAAATATGAACAAGCTTGAACATGCTTGAACACTCTTGAACACTCTTGAATAGAGTTCAAGACTGTTCAAGGTTGTTCAAACCTATTCAAACCTGTTCAAAAGACATGTTAGCAAAAGATTTTTCCCCTTTTAACAACCAAAGGTGAAACACAGGGGAGATCCTTTCACTGGGATTTTAAACATGAGGGCTTAGGTAGCTTGAGATCCGCAAAAATAACAAGGTAACTCTAAATTGAACAAAAGGACAAAGATCAAGATTTGAACTAACACCGGCTCTGACTGGGGACTGGCTTTTCCTCAAAAGCTAGAGAACTCAACTACTCTAGTTTCGCAAACTGCTGCAAAAGGGCTAAGAAAACTTGCAAGAAAGGAAAGACACACCAAACAGAAGCAAACCTAAACTAATATATACAATAGGACACATGGACCTTGACTAAAACTTCAGCAATTTGAGATCTTTCCCATTATAGGAAAATGGTAAGATCGTTCCATCTGGATAAGCCAACTTAAAAACCTTCATTCACAATTCTTAAGTGATAACAAAGGGGCCCTTCCAAAGTGATTCAAATTTACTATGGGCACCTTTTAGAGCTTTTCTTTTGTCCATAGAAAAACCTCATCTCCTTTCAGAAAAATTCTGGGTCTTTCTTTCCTATCAAAAATGCTTTTCACTCTAGCTTGATGCTCAGTAATCTTATCTACCAGAGCTTCTTTTTCTTCTTCTAGTTTATGCAAGTACATGATTCTTTTCTCCAAGGAGTCTTTAAAAGTTTTATCCTCAATGGCCATTTGTAGCTTAGCTATGGAGAGTTCCAAAGGAACTGATACCTGTGCCCCAATTCCATACACCAATTCAAAGGGTGCCATACCGATTTCTCTTTTAGGCATAATTCTATCAACCCAAAGGGCTTCAAAAAGTTTCTTATGCCAATTTTTGCCACTATCATCCACTAGCTTTTTCATGATCATTATCAAATTTTTATTACTTGACTCGGCCTGTCCATTTCCTTGGGGGAAATAATCGGATGAATGAGCCAAAGAGATATTATGATGAAAACAAAAGAGGGAAAGCTCCTATGAAGAGAAGTAAGTGGCATTATCTACTACAACCTTTTGGGGTACTCCAAAATGCACCAAGATGTTATCTTTTAAGAAATCACAAACTACCTAAGAATTAACCTTTTTGGTTGGAATAGCCTCGACCCACTTAGTGAAGTAGTCAGTCGCTGTTAGGATATAAATGTGACCTACACTTGACTAGGGGCTGACAAGGCTGATAAAATCAATACCCCATTGTTTGAACGGTTCATGTACCACAACTGGTCTTAAAGGAAAATCAGCTAATTGAGGCTTTCCAGAGAACAATTGACATTTTTCACAATTCCTGACGAATGCATAAGCATCCTTGAACATACCTGGCCAATAAAAACAATTTTGAATAATTTTGAATGCCGTTACAATAGATGATAAATGGCCTCTACAGGCCTCTTCATGAAAGGTTTTGAGCAACTATAATTGCTGACTTTTATCCACACATCTTAGAAAAGTACCATCCAGACCCCTTTTATACAACACACCTTACCATATTACATACTTTGCAGCTTGCAGCCTCATATTTTATCTTTCTTTAGGTGACAACCTTTATGGACATTCTCCATAAGTTAGGAAATAGGCAATGTCACAGAACCAAGAATCTGTTAAACTGACCAATAATACTTGAGATATTTCGCATTCTAGATTTTCAGGATGACTAACATTTTCTGCAATGAATTTACATAGGCCCCTACCTCTGACAAGTTTAGTGGGCTTTATTATCAAATCATATTCCTGAATCTTTGTCACCCATGCTGCTCTTTTGTTCATGGCTATTTCTTGTTGGGTGAGAAGTTCCTTCACTGCTGAATCAGGGACACACACTATAGAATGAGAATGAAGGATATAGAATCTGAACTGCTTAACTGATTTCACCACAGCAAAGGCTTTCTTTTCAATGGGGGAATACTTTAGTTCATGTTTTTTTAAAGGTGTACTCATGAAAGAAATGGGAGCTTCATTTCCTGAAACATCCTTCTGAGTTAGAATTCTAGATAGTGTGTGATCAGAAGCATAACAATAAATGATAAAATATTTTTTGTAGTCTGGGTAAACTAGAGATGGGGCATTTGCTACAGTTGTCTTAATTGCTCCAAAAGCTTTTCTACCTTCTTCTGTCCACTTAAAGGGATTTTTTCACTCATCAATCCCACTATGTGCCTTGTTAACTCAGAAAAATCTGGGACAAAAGCTCTTAAAAAGTTAATCTGACCGAAGAAAGATTTGACTCCTGTTCTCGTTGAAGGTAGACTAATTTTTTGTATAGCCCTTACTCTTTCAGGATCGATCCTAATCCCTTCTTTGGATATGATATGTCCCAAAAATTTTCCCTTATTCACACCAAAAATTGATTTTTTAGGATTAAGAGATATACCATGATCTCTACACCTCTGTAGGACTAATTTGAGATCTCGGACATGATGTTTCCTTCTTTTGGAGTACACAGTTAAATCGTCAAGGTAAATTACTATAATTCTATTTTTCAAATCGGCAAAAGAAGAATCCATTTCCCTTTAGAAAGTTGCCCCTACATTAATCATGCCGAAGGGTATCCTATTGTAAGCAAAAGTTCCCCATGGCATAGTAAAAGTAGTCTTCTGTTTATCTTCATCGGCCACACTTACCTGATTATATCCAGAAAACCCATCAAGCAGAGACATCATTTATGACTGACAACTACCTGTAATATGTGTTCCACTTTGGGCAGGGCGTAATTATGTTTTAGAATGGCCTGATTTAAATTCCTAAAATCTACATAGATTCTTATTTCACCATTCTTTTTTCTGATAGGAAAAATATTAGCGATCCAAGTTGAGTGATGAATAGGGTAAATGATTCTAGCTTTTAGCATTTTGTCAACTTCCTTTAGAATCACTTTAGAAACCTTAGGGTTGTAACTATGAAGCTTTTGTCTGAAAGGTCTTGATTCAGGCTTGAGAGGGATGTGATGACTGAAGTTCCCTTTTTGATAGTCTTTAAGGTCACTATAATCCCAAGCAAAAACATCAGTGTAGGCTGTTAACAGGATCTGAAGGTTTTCATTTTCTTGGAAAGACAAAGTTTTACCTATAGATATCCATTTCGCTTTGGCCACAGTGCCAATGTTTATCTTGTCATATTCCTTTTTCACATCTGATTGAGAATTTTTTCTTGAAATGAAACTATCATCTTTTCAAGAAAACAAGTTCTCTAAGGAAACCAAACCTTTGGGAATTTTGTTGCTCTTCAATTGGACATCTTCTTCTGGTAAGAATTAAGGATTAGACCCTTTACTGTCTTCATTCATTCCTTCAAAGTACATGGTAGAGAAAGCTTCTACACATGCCATAAAATCCTTAATCTGGGTGTCATCTTCAAAAACTTGCAGGTGTTTAATGTTATCTGGGACAACTGGTCTATATATCATCTCAACCCTAGATGTTCCTATTTTTAAATCCAGGAGTAGAGATGCTGATACAGCTAGGGAATCAGCCCTTGTATTGAGACACCTGGGAATAGCTTCTATGGAAAAAGATTCAAAAGAATCCATTTCACCCCACACTAAATTTTTGTAATGTCTTAGACGCTCATTTTTTTACTGTAAACTGACCCTTTACTTATTTGACGATAAGCTCAGTGTCGCCTTTCACAACAAGTGCCTTTATTCCCAATGTCCTAGATTCTCATAACCCTAACAATAGAGCCTCATATTCGGCGGTATTATTGGTATTTTTAAAATCTAGTTTGTAAGAGAAAGGGATATATTGATCATCGGGCCCTTTAAAAACTACACCAGATCCAGAACCCACAGTAGCACAACTACCATCAAACTCCATCAACCAAAATTTCTCATTTCCACTAGAATGTTCACAGATAGGAGGAGTTTCATCTGAGAAAGTCATGTAATTACCAAACTCACAATCTTCAAATAAAATTTGTGCCTTAGGATCATCAGATAGAATTATAGTGTATTTTTTCTTGGCTTCAGGTTCTATTTTGACCTTTTTCTTCCCAATAGGGATGATGGCTTCTGACCAATCCATCTTTATTTCCCCACCCATGTCTCTGCAGAAAGTTCTACTCAAGAGCATACCATAACTTGCAGGTATGTCTGCTACTAAAATAGTTAGCTTGAGTCTCTTTTCAGGATGGGTGGCTAAAATAGCTTGAGCATCTTTAACTTGACCGATTAAGGGCACTTGTTTCCCATCCATAGAATAGCACCTCCCAAAATTTTTGGTCATGGTTAAACCTAAATCTTTGGCTACCGATGAGGGCATAAAATTATCAGAGGCACCTGAATCTATAATGCAATTACTCAATTTAAGACCATTTAGGAGTAGAGAAATATTAAAGGGGTCAGGCTTCCTAGTTTCATCAAATTCACATTTTAGTTCTAGGGTAGGAGTGAGAGCAGTGTCACTCTGATTCATAACAAATGGTGAAACAATTGCAGGAATATCAACTGGATCATCAGTTTGGTCAATGGTACATTGGTTAGACTATGACGAGTCCAGAAGGTCACCTTTCACGTACTTGACCAATTTATCTAGTTCTTTGGGATTTAATCTCAGATATTCTGCAAGGGAGATTTGGATAGCAGAAGACTTTCAAAATTCTACAATATCAAAAGAGGACATGCTAGAATATTTTTGCACAACCTTAACATTAGGAGTCAAAGGACTAGGAGAAGAAGCATTACTTACAAGATCTTGAGTCTTATGGAAAGGATTAGCTGAAGTTGAAGTGTTCTTTGAAAATTTTTGATTTCGAGTAAGCATAGCACAAGAAGGATCCCCAAGAGTGACCAGAATATCTCCTCTTTCTGAGTCAGATTCATATTCTAAAAAGTATGAGCCAGAGTCACCAGGTCTATCTTGAGGGAGCTCTTCCACAGTACATTCTCCTAACACATCTTTGGTGGCCTCCATTTGTACATGTCTTTGCATATCAGGGCAAGAATTACCATCCTGATTTGTTGTTAGATGAAAAGAACACATAACAGCTTCTTTTGGTGAAGCTTCTAAGGACAATCTTGGTTGAGTAGAAGGCAACAAAGGAGTTTTATCGTGCCATTGATTAGGCTGCTTTTGGCTGATATCTTGATAAGGAGAAGGGAATGAAGATCCTTGTTTTGGTAACTGTCTTTTCAAGGCAATTACATCATTCATGAGTCTTTGAACAACTGGATCTGTAGGAGTTGAAGTAGAAGGTTGAGAATGAGAAATATGAACATCTTTTCTCCATTTATCAGCTATAATAAGATCATCTTCTAACTCAGTGGCCTATTCCTGGGCAATAGATAAATCAGCTGCCCTACTCCTTCATAAGTGAAAACCTATGTCCGGGGGCATAGAGTTTACAAAGAAACACTATTGGTTCTCAAGGGTCAGTCTTTTGGTAACAGGAATTATATGGATAACTTTGTTGTATCTTGCCACATAATCTCTCATTGGCTCATGAATCTCTTTCTTCATTTGTGTTAATTGTGCTAGCAAAGAATGTTCATCATCAACCCCTTTAAAATTTCCTTCAAACGCAATCTTCATGGTTTGCCAATTTGTAATTGATCCAGCTAGAAAATAGCCAAACCATTCCACAGCTCCTTCTGAGAGAGATTGAGCGAAGAGTATTACTACTACATCTTCATGTTGCACTGCCAGAATGTCAGTAGCTACATCGAATGCATTCAAGTGCTCATCTACCGAAACTTTTCCATCTCCAGAAAATTTAGGTAAGACTTCTTTAATACCTTTAGGGAGAGGATGATGAGCTCCCAAATTTAAAGGACCAACGGCTGCACCCCATGGCTGAGCCATAACCGCACTTGGAAAGATTGTTACTAGAGGTGGTGCTTGAATACCAGACAAAGTTAAAGCTTGCCAGACACTAGAGGACGAAGAAGAATTGGGAGCAGTTTTAGGAGGGGAAGAAGGTCTACTCTTGGCTTTGGGTATTAAGATGGAAGAGGTCGAAAAATGAAGATTTTGCAAACTTTTGAAGAAAGTATAAAAAATACCCTCCTTCCTCTGAGACCTAGTGTAAGGTCGAGAATCGAGTATTATTTTCTCTTATTGCCTCTAAGCAATTTTGTCAACGACTTGTGCCTCTTGGGCAACTGGGATTCCTCTCAACCACTCTCTTATATCTTCCTATTCTTCTAAAACTAGGAGAACTTGTTGATACTGGTGATAGCTGGTCTTTAAATTCCAAGCAACAGTGTTCAAATCAGAAATTGTCCTCTTGAGTATTTTGGAAGTTAAGGTCTAGTTGAATAACAGGAGGCTGCTCCTCCAAATTTGGTATTATCACAACTGGTAGGACCATAAATTATTCATAAAATAGAGTATTTAAACATAGGTCTACATTTTAAGCGCTCCCCAGCAGAGTCACCAAAAATATGTTAGTGAATAGATTTGTCTTTCTACAAAAAACCTTTTAAGTTTACTCTATCACCCTTAAAAGACAAACTATTTCTAACCATTGGGTAAGTATCTTTTGTGATCACTTCCCTCTAAATTTTATAATAGGTATAGCTCCCTAATATGATATTCAATGAAATGAAATAATGATTTAACTGATTAGCTTTTAAACATAAAGCTTATAAAGGCTGCAACATCATTCTTTGATGATATGATTCTAAGCAAACATGAAAGAAATATAACTGAATAATGAATAGGATAGAAACACAGTCACTTCTGCAATGACATTTCATGAAAACATAAATGACTTCTTGACTACAAATAATAGGAAATAGATAAAACCTAGAATTTAGATATCATGAAACAACAGACAAATATGTAAAATAGGCCAAACAATATGTCAAAATAGGACACCTTGCTCTGGTTTATAAACAACACAGATTCAATAACCTTCCTATCATATATTTTAGAAATTAATACATAGATAAGTGTCTAAAATCTATTCTATTCATAATATTTAACAATCTGAACTATAATTATGAAAAACTATATCTATCAGTCAAAAGTTTTTAGAACCCTTTCAAAGTTTCAGCAGCTGAAATAAATAGTAGCAGCGCACCAAGAGGCCTCCCAAAAAACATGACCTCTCAGGAAAATAGTTAAATAAATAAACCACCAGAAAGAGGACACATGTCCTATAAGTTTTGCATGCTAATTCAATAAAAACTAGATAGCCAGATCAGGCTCCTTATCTATGGCATGATCCTCGCTTCCCACTGGACTTCATTCTTCATCGGTAACTAATTGAGTTGGCTTCCATTCTTTACATGCTTGAACTAGTTATTTTGTGAGTGATAGATGTGGGATCTTGGAGTTTAATATTCGGGCCATAGAGGCATCTTTTTTCCACCTTAGTTTCTTCACCTTCACAGTGACATTGGATAATTGATCGACACATAGATAAAGCATAGAGTCGATCCTTGCTATCTGAGTTAAGTCAGAGGCTTTAGGATGAATCTTTTCTCTGATAGTCTTAATTGCTGAGTCAAAAGCATCTAGAGCGCCCTTTAGTTCTTGCTCACCAAAGATAGAGGGGTAGGTATAAGTGAAATTAATCACTTTCAACTCAGTCAGGGCCACTTTTTGGATTTGTTTAGCTTCAGCTTCATATTCCTTATTTTCTTTAATAGCACTTCTTATCAGAGCAATGCGCCAACTAATATTTTTCTTGAGAATGAAGAAAAGGGACTCTTTGGCACCTTTTAGTGACTTTTCTACATAGAATTTATTAAAGACATGCCTCTCAATTTCTATAAATTTGGTCATTGCTGACACCCATTTTTCCTCATTTGTACCCCATACTTGGCGCTGAGCCTACAACTCTCCTATCACTATCTCAGTGTCATGAAGAATTAAATGTGAATCTTTAATGTATTTCCTGCCATTATTGAGCACCTGAGACATCCATTCATCAACTAAAGAAACCAGAGTCCGCCCCCTCTAAACTTGATTTAGCAATGTCTTACTTTCTTCAGAATTGGAATCAAACACCTGAGATGATTGGGACAACGGGGTAGCATCAAAGTTGCAGAATGTATTAATAAACTGGGAAAGTGAAACAATGATCTGTTTCAACCCCTTCTCTTTGCTATCTTGCACTGATGTAATTAGCATTTTTTGGACCTTTTCCTTGAAAAGGTGGTTCTTTCCGGCTCTGTCCATTGTCCCTAACTCAATTTTGGTTACTTCAAAATCCTCAACTGCCACATCTTTCTTTTCTTCCTTTGGTTTGTAAGTAGCTACCTCAGCTATCCACTTCCCAGTTTTAGCATTAGCAAACATGCATGTTGTACTCTTCACCTTTTTGGCTTTAGGAGTCTTTTGAGCATATTTACTAACAATATCCTACACTGGAATTGATATAGGAATCAGACTCCACTTCTTATTAACTGAAGAAGTTAACCATTTGGGAGTATCACTAGTTATTTCTGGTTGAGGGCCAACTTTAGTAGGGGTGTCCATTAGATCAAGGGTTACATCATCGAGGTCAAAGTGATCCTTCCTGATTTGGTCATCATTGCCAATTTGATAGTTCAAGTCTCCAAACTTGTCATCCTCCATGTTAACTGCCTCTGTCTACTCCTAAGTCATCTTCACTTTCCTTTGTGATCAGGATCTCGACCTGGTAATGCATTGAGGAGAGGCCATAGTGGAAAGCTCTGCCACAGACTTCTTCTTAGAATCTTTCTTCTGATTCTTATCAGAGGAACCTGCATTACTAGATGGTTTAGGCATATTAGAAATAGAGGGGGAGGAAAATAAAATTGAAGATTTAACTCCAATCATTTTAGGACTAGACTGATCTCTTTTTGCTTGTAGCCATTTTTCAGTTAATTTAAGAACATGTTGTGTTCTGCATTTAATGTCATCTTCCTCCTCCTTTGACCAATCAACATTTATCTCTTCAGTGTCCAGAATTCCTTTGAAATTAGGTTCAATCAAATCATAACCATCATCCGTTACCCCCTCTATGCTGAACTATATTCTCATGGACAGAATTTTGGAAATGCAAAGTCTGCTATGACTTTTGGTCATGACTTGGGATTCATTTGGACAGTCCTCCTAGAAATCCTCTAAATGGGGAATTGGAAACATGTGAGACCTGAGACCTAGGCTGCCACTAGAAAAGTTTTTTTTATCAAAGCCTATTCATTCTGTGTAGTACTTGAAATCAAAATGACCAAGGTCACTGCCAATACTTATTGCATCTTCAATGGTTAGGCATGAAAGCTTTCCTAGCTGCAACGGGAAGATTTTCTCACCTCGTTCCCCAGGAAGGAAATGTTTGAGCATAATGGCAAGCTGTCTACAGACTTTAGCAACGACAAAACAATAAAATTCATATCTAGGCAATTTGGTAGGGCATCCTCAAAACCACCAATTCTTATATAAGAGAACCTAGGGAACTGAATATAAAAACTCCCAAATCTAGTCACAAACTACTGAGCTTCTAAACTCATTCTCTTGGCCAAATCTCCAGACATCTTGAAACAAAGCTTACCCATAAAGGTATCATGAACCCTCCTGTAATTCTGAATCACATTGTCTTTGTGAAGCATAGGAAAATATTCAAAAATACCCATACCATCAATCCTAGGCTCGTGGATCATACCATCCCATATCCTACTACATGCTAGATAATACATTAGATAAGAAGACATATAAAAGCTACAACCAGTAAGGTTGGAACTATTCAGTTGTTCCCTCATAGATTCTACAATTAACTCAGCCCAATGCAACTTGTGTTTTCCCTCTATAATAATTTCTACATAACAGAACAACCAGTTAGAAAATAAGGAAGCCTCAGGTGACCCTCTGACTCTGTGTAACATTACCATAATATCACTAATGTATGGACGCACATGATTTATGCTTAGCTTTTTGGGTAAGTGAGAACCTCCCCTTTGGGCATTTAGTAACCAGTATTTTTCTATTACAATTTAGTTTGTGTCAGCATTTGGTTTAAATTTAACAAGAGATTAGGTAGGAGAGAAAGCAGAAAAGGTCCGCTCTTGGATTTGGAAAGCTGAAGTGACAATTCCTCTGTTCACAACCATTAATTCCTCACCATTCCTTTTAAGAATTGATTTGTTTTTCTGATCATAATGTCTAATACACTCATGAATAAGTTCAAGGCATACCACTACAGGAGGGAAACAAGCAGCTACACACAACCCACTACTTAAAATTTGCATAGAAGGAACGTTCTCCTCAACAAATGTAGTAAGTCTATCAGCTATCCCCTCAACATCATATCCCTCTAAATCTGTGTCAGTTATAGTAGGATTTTTGGAGACCAAACTAGACACACTCCCAAAGAAATGAAATGCTAACTTCATTCTTGCAAGAACAGACTGTGAATTGCTACAAAAACTCCCATAAAATTCACAAGCTCCTAAATTTAAACACTGGAGGAGTGATAGCCTGACTTACCTTAATCTGTAAGGAAAATTCTGCAATCGGAGCTCCAAAAACCCTTACCTCCACTCTTTGTGCATACAGACAGTGACATTTTTTCAAAAGAAAAATGAGCACCAAGAAGGGTTTTAAAAGACACACCACAAATGAGTAATTAATTGTCCATAATTAAGGCAATAAAATCTCAAAGAATGAAGTGACTGTTCACACATGTGATCATTTAATGCCACTTGTGCAAACTCTTATGCCACATGAATTCCTCATTAATTTGACAGCTCAGACATGACTTAACCACCGCAAATACATCTCTTCATTAAAAGCCTTACTCGAGTGGGGTCCACATCTCAAAAGATGGTGGTTGTCCTTCGTTTATTCTATATGTCACTTTTTAAAATCCTTGAACACTCTTGAACACGCTTGAACTGAGTTTAAGGCTGTTCGTATGTGTTCACCGCTGTTCAAGCCTATTCCTTTATATCCCACCTACATTCTCAAACAATAAGTCACATGCTTAACAATAAACTTCCTTCTTTGATTAACCAAAAGTTATATAGCTTGCGATCATGAAACACCTCTTTTAGCGAAAACGCTATTCACCTGCTACCGCATCATAAAAATATGAACAAGCTTGAACACCCTTGAACACTCTTGAACACTCTTGAACCAAGTTCAAGGCTGTTCAAGGTTTTTAAAACCTATTCAAACCTGTTCAAACCTGTTCAAAAGACATGTTAGCAAAAGATTTTTCCTTTTTTAACAACCAAAGGTGAAACACAGGGGAGATCCTTTCGCTGGGATTTTAAACATGAGGGCTTAGGCAGCTTAAGATCCACAAAAATAACAAGGTGACTCTAAATTGAACAAAAGGACAAAGATCAAGATTTGAACTAACAGGATTCAAGGATTTGAATCCTCCACAAGGAATTTTTACATGAGCAAGGTGAATTGTTTCATTTACTTTGTTTATTTCTGCAATTTCAATTATATATTTGAGGTTAATTCCAAAACCAAGGTTTGACCAAGGCAACCCCCTCCCCCAAAAAACAAACCCCTTTTTCTTGTAGGTATAGGTTTGGAACAACAGTTCGGGATGGAGATTCGGATACCCTTTTCGGCAAACTTTTAGGATCCGAAAATAGAATTTTAGTTTGAGACTTTTTAGGTTGATTGTGACCTAGGGTGTAGTCAGAAATTTTGGCAAATGGTGACATTGACTTGAGAGTACAAATTGGAACTATCTCATAATAGAAAATGATTTATGGGTTTTTTTTGTCTCTACATTTCTATTCCAGATCTGGTCTCAAATTTTCTAGAAACTCAACAAAGGCTTCAGAAAACAACATTCTTCATATTTGCAATATTTCAAGGTTAGTGCATTTCTCTTATTCAATTAAATTAAGGTTTTCAATCTATCTAAATCTACATTCAAATCAAAAAATAAATCAAACAGGGTACTTAAGATCTTCCTTCCTTATTCTTGTTTCCAAATTATTGATTCATTTATGCATTGATCCTTCCTTTTGGGTTAATCAACTTGGATATTTCATTTGCATATCTAAGGGTAGAAGGAGAGCATCTTATTTAAAACCATAATAACATATTTAAATGTAATGACTTTTATGTTAAATGATCCACATTCATAGAACCCTAAATTTTAGATCTTAAACCTGGTAAATGCAATCTCCTATTGCTGATACAGATCCATTTAAGTTTACATGAATAATATTATCACCTAATGTGATTGAATAATACCTCTGATTCTCAGTAGCCTCTGTTCTTGGTTGTGATAACCAAATTCACCTTTTTCTGTTCTGGTTCTTGAAACTTTCAATCTGATCCATAGATGTGCTCGTAGGATTAATTCATCCTCTCTTCTATATTCACATATGTATAATGAATGATTTCATCATCTATTTATAAGATGGATTTACATCATAAAGTTTCATGAAAAACAATGTTAACTCTAAGATTAGGTTTACAACGTTTCCTTGATCTCCTAGTCTATGTGTTTTAAATCAGTTAGACTAATTAAAGCACTTACATTCATGTTTCTTATCGCTAAAGAAATGGTTTTAAAAACAAATCAAGATTCTATAAATAGAATAAGACTATTTTATCTAATGTGGAAGTCAGATCCACTTTTTGCGGGCTGCAACTGACTCTCAATTTCTGACGATCAGTTATGGTCTGAAATCAGTTAACTATCTTTCAGGTTTGTTCTCTTGGTTTTCTCTTTAACTGTCACTTAGTTTGAAATATATCCTGCATGTTGGGTTCCTCTTTATCCTTCTAACTTTGCATTTTTGGTGTACACACAAAGTTGTGTCGTCAGTTCTCTTTGTACTTAGTCATTTTCGGTGATCTCTTTATATCTAATTTTTGGTTTTCTCTTTTTTCTATCTTTCGGTGTATGCTTACCAAAAGTGTTGTTTGCCAACTAATGGGAAATTAATGTCATCAGTTGGTTATGGTACAAAATATTTTTTCATGTTAACTTCGATAACATTGTGAAGGCAAGTATGACTAATGGTGTAAGAGATCTACCTAAAATTGTGAAGCCATCTAACACTTTGTGTAGAGAGTGTGTTATGGGGAAGCATACTAGAATCACTTTTAAAAGCAAAGCTTATTCAGAAAAAGGAAATTTGGATCTGGTGGATACAGATCTATGTGGTCCTACAAGAACAAGATCATACTATTGTGAAAGGTACTTTATACTATTTGTTGATGACTTTTCTAGGATGATGTGGGTTACATACTTGAGAGAGAAATCTGAAGAATTTGACAAGTTCAAGTTATTTAAAGCAAAAGTTGAGAATGAATATGGTTTGAAGATAAAATTCTTGAGATCACATAGAGGAGGAGAGTTTACATTAGAGTTATTCAATTCATATTTTGAAGAGCATGGAATATTCAGAATAAACATCTGTACCGATAAATCCACAATAGAATGAGATTGTAGAGTGAAGAAATAGAACTATATTAGATCCTACAAGAACTATGTTGCTAGAAGGAAATGTGTCCCATGTTCATTGGAAAGAAGATGTTGGTACTGATGTATAGATTTTGAATAGAATTAAGATCAGAGAAGGTACATGTAAAACTCCTTATGAATTATGGTTTGATCATACACCTACTGTGAAATATTTCAAAATATTTGGAAGTGAATATTATAATAAGAGAGACGATGAGATAGGAAAGTTTGATGCTAGAAGTGATGAAGGAATTTTTCTTGGTTATTCTAATAAGAGAAAAGCATATAAATGTTACAATTTGAGATTGAAAAAGTTGATTGAAATCGCCAATGTGAGGATAGATGAAAAGTTTCAGATTCAGGAAAGAATATATGACTGTGGTCAGATTACAAAAATGGAAGAATTTATGACTGAACCTGAAGAACCTTTGATGATTGAGAATGAGATTGAAGATGAATAGACTAAATATATTGAGACATTGAAGACACCAAGGTATCTTAAGAAGAAACATCCTAAAGATTAAAGTATTGGGGATGTAAGTAAAGGTAGGATGACTAGATCTAGAGCTAGAGAAGAAATTTGTTTGATTTCTCATGTTGAACCAAAGACTACTGATGAAGCATGTAGAGATGAATCTTGGACTAAATCTATGGAAGAAGAATTTGAACAGATAAAGAAAAATAATACTTGGGAATCAGTTCCAAGACCTAAGAACAAAAATGTGATTGGTACTAAATGGGTTTTCAGAAACAAGATGGATGAGGAAGGAACAATGGTAAAAAAAGGCAAGACTAGTATGTAAAGGCTATTCACAAAAAGAAGGCATAGAATATGCAGAAAAATTTGCTCCTATTGCTAGATTGGAAACTGTGAGATTATTTCTTGATTATGCTGCACATAATGAATTTAAATTTTATCAGATGGATGTGAAGTCAGCATTCTTGAATGGTGATGTGGAAGAAGAAGTTTACATTAAGCAAACTAATGGTTTTACTTGGATAGATGATGAAAACATGGTTTGTAGACTAAAGAAGGCACTATATGGACTAAAAAAAGCACCGAGGGCATGGTATGCAAGGTTGGACAAGCACTTACTTTGTCTTGGTTTCAGGAAAGGTAATGCAGACAATAATTTATACTTAAGAACTGATGAAGATGGAATCTTAATTATAGGATTTTTTGTTGATAATATCATTTTTGGAGGAAATGAAACGATGAGTAAGAAATTCGCTAAAGAAATGGAAAATGAATTTGAGATGTCAATGATTGGTGAAATGAAAATTTTTCTTGGTTTGAAAATTACTCAATGTAAGAATGACATTTTTATATCTTAGACCAAGTATCTTAAGGAAATGTTGAATTTTTTTGGAATGGAATATTGTAAACCTATTGGGACTCCTATGGTAACTGGAAACAAATTAACTAGTAATGATGAGACTCAAGTGTTGTTCAGACAAAGTATAGATCGATTATTGGTGGTCTACAATATCTAACTCACCCTAGACTAGATATTACTAATGTAGTTGGAATTGTGGCTAGATATCAGGCAAATCCTAAAAAAACACATTTTGTTGCTGTGAAAATAATTTTCAGATATTTGAAAGGGACAATAGAATATGGATTGTGGTATGAAAAATCAAATGATTTTACTTACAGGCTTATACTGATGTTGATTGGGCAGGGAATGTGGATGACATAAAGAGTACAAGTGGTGGTGCATTTTTCCTTCAAAAAAGGCTATTTTATTGGTTGAGCAATAAGCAGAACTCTATTTCTCAATCCACTACTGAGTCAAAATATGTTGTTGCTGCAATAAACTGTACACAAGTTGTTTGGATGAAAAAAATGCTAAAATACATTGGAATAATTTTTAAAGAGCTAGTAGTTATCCATTGTGATAATACTAGCAGAGTAAACATGTCGAAGAATCCTGTAATGTATTCAAAGATGAAGCATATTTCTATTAAGTATCATTTCTTGAGGGAGAAGGTAGGAGAGAAATAAATTAAACTGGAATACATTAGCACAAAGGAACATATCGCAGATATATTTACTAAACATTTGCCAAAAGTTGCTTTTGAATATCTTAGAAGCATGCTTGGGGTGATGGCCCCTCCCAGTGGTAATTAATTGATGAAGATATGCATCAGTTTAGTGGCTTTAAGAGCTATATCATTTTCTAGACTTGATGTATGGATCTACTCCTCAGGGGGAGTGATCACATGAGAATACTATGGAGTACATTTGGGTGATCTTGCACCTGGTTAATGGACATGGAGATTTGAAAAAGCTACAAAATATTATAGTTGATTTATGGCATCCTTTTCCATTGCTTCCAAAGGGGGAAGGAATCTATGTGAAAATCCCTACTTTTTTGGGGAGATTTGTGTTAAGGATATTGAGAATATTGTATTGAGAGAGAGTACTTTTGGGGTGACGCATATGGATTTTTGCATATGTTTCCATAAATGCCAAAGGGGGAGAATGTTGGATGATATCAATTTTTGTACTAATCATGCTGTTGATATTCATGTTTTGTCACTGATGTCAACATATATTTCTATGGAGAAATCATACTAGTTATTTAATGGAAGAAGTGTATGAACACTGTACGAATGATTTAGAATGATCAAAGTTGGATATATGAAGAATAATGTGTGTTGACCTTATTTCTAAGTTCACTTGGCTTTATGTTGCATATTGTGGATGTTACAGTTGATTTGGTGAAGACTGATTTCTGGACTGTAACTGTGATATTAGACAGAGCAGGTCTCTGTGTTTTGGGTATATCTTTCTTGCAAAGATATTTTAGATGAAGCGATCTTACTGGTGGACAACTGACATATATTGGAATAATGGGTTGAGTTTTATTGTTTTGTGATTACTGGTGACGTTAGTTGTTGCATTTATTCTGGAGAAGACCTATTTGTTGGTTGACTTCAGACATGTAACGTGTAAAATGAATTGTGAGTGTGGATTGCAGATCTGGAAGTATATGTGATGGATTGTAATTGATGTTTACTTATTATAGGTATCTTGTGTATCTTAGAAAGGGGTTATATAATTATTTGTATGATGGAAAGTCTTAATTGTCTGACCTAATTAATTAATTATGCATTGGGAAAGCTTAATTGGCCGACCTAATGAATTATTGTAAGAGGGTATATATGAGTGATCTTTTATTTTTGAAAAGGTGTGGTTGAGATTTCAAAGGCATAGATTTGTGAAGCTGCGAGGTTTGGTGACTGCTGGATGTAGACCAAAGTTGATGATTATTATACTTCATTAGAACTGACCAAGCAAAGATAGTTACTATCAGACACTTCACTAGATTGTATATTTTCTATATACACTTATTCAGATTATGAATCCTTGAGGGTGGTCTTAACCTTCTTTGGGAAGTGTGCCTGGGTAGTGAGCCTACTATTTTCTTTGACTCCTAACAAGGCCTATCTCCTAATAGGGACTGTGTACTTTAATGTTGTAATAAGCTCCTAACAGGGCTAAATCTTTTAACATGGATACTATACTCTCAGTACATTATTTGTGGGTACTAATTCCCACTGAGGTTTTACCTTTAACAGGGTTTCCTCGATAAGAAGTATTGTGTTATGGTGTTGGCATTTACTGTGTTATCTTTTACATTTGCAGATTTGGTTTATAAAGTTTAAATTTTAATAATCTATATCACTACTGATTCATCCCCCCTCTCAGTTGTCTTGTGGACTGTTATTCCTAACACCTTGTCCCCTGCACTTTAGGCTGTGTAGAACCAAGGCTGGTGGGCCTATGCCTTAACCTAATCTCCAAGTTAAAGGATTTTTATAGAAGATATAAATATATATGAAACTAAGTGATCTCTCAAGATGGAAAGTGAACCCTTCAGATAAATCCAATAAATACTTCAATGCAGTTTGACTGTTTAAATGAAATTACTTCTGAAAATTGCTTACAATATTGAAAATCTTAAATTGCTATGATTATAAATATATTAGGAATATTTCAATAACTCTTTAGAAACCATTATGAGAATGCCAACTTAACCAATATCCAAATAATAAAAGACCAGTTTTAAAAACTATCAACTAAATAGCTTCTATGTGATCATGTAATTTGAATTTATACTACATTTAATCTTATTGATTTAACTTTTCTCAGAAAGAACAATAAGACAAAATCAATTTGACAACCAATCTAAATTTTGATGATCAAACTGTAATAAAATCAAAGAACTCTCCCACAAGATTGCATATATAGTATCCATTTTTATAAGATAGATATTATAAAGAACTGGTCAAATCAAAATGAAAAAATACACCTTTTGGAAAAGATAAAGCGTCTGATATTATATTTGAAATAGATATAGTTTGTCCAATTGAATACAATATATGAAAATGAGTTCTTCAATTGAGCATCTTCAAAAAGATCATTTTAAAAGAGGACTATCTCCTATGACTTTCTATTATTTTTCTTCTTTTTTTTAGAACACAAAAATGATCCTCTATATATAAAAGAGGATACAGTTTCATGTGAAATGGTATACCCCTTCACCAAGATTTGAATTAACTATATAACTAACAACTATACAAACTACCTAACTAGACAAACTGACTTAATCAACGAGGGACATAGGAACAAAATACAAAAAGACAATTTTAACATAAATTTTTTTGAAAACAAAGATCAATCCCAAAGCAATTCACCACATCTCTAAATATGATTTTGGTACTTTTTCGAAGCATAGGTGTCAACAATATGGATTGTTTCCTTAGCAACAATCTCAAGCATGATCATGTTCTCCATCTGTGAAGTGGATCCTTCTATTTATAAACCATCAACATGGGTATCATTAAGGGAAACAACAAGAATATTTTGGCATTCGTCCATCCATTTGTCTTTATCCTTGAGATTTCTTGTCTGATCATCCAACTTTGGCAATCCTTGCCTGACTGCATTTCTGAATTCATCATACTCTTTCTCATGTTCCTCTCTAAACTTTTAATGGTTGGAAACTAATTAGTTTTTTTCTTCAATTTCTCTGGAGTCCTGGCCACTCATATTCCTTTCATGCAATTTGATCTCTAATATTCTCTTGATCCTATTGTACGTTATCATACTTTCAACATTTCTTATGTATACATCCTAAAACTTCTCCAAGTTCTCTTTTAACCTCTCAAACCTTTTATGCAACATAAAGGAAACAATATCAACCCTAACACTTTTAATTTTTTAATTAATTTCTGATTTTCCTTATGAAGCTCTTCATATTTCTTTTTCCACTTTGCATTATCTCATGATGACAACATTGGGAGAGGCTATCCACTCCTTCTGAAACCCTCTTCATACATTTCTTTGTATTGGTCTCTTTCCATTACCACTTTTAGGATTTTTTCTTTGTTGAACGTGGACACATCAACTCCTATGTTTGTAGAGACTAAAGGATCAATTTATCCCACTTTATCTTTCCTTCATTAGTATATATCATCCTGATAATTTTACTAGGTATAGGGGTAGCTCAAATTTTTCTTCAATGATGCACAACGTTATACCAATAAGTCCCTTGGTGCAATTACTCATGATGTTTCCACTTTATATTATTGGCATATCTCTCCTCGATCATTCTTTAATCATCTTATATCACCATAAGTTGTGCCGATGTATTCATTTGGTATCGGGGAAGCTCAGAAACAATCATCCTGATCACTCAAGCTACACTAATGAATTTCATCGATAAAACCTCTCCAAAAGATCATCTATGTTTTTGTTATTCATTAGAGTAAGTATTACCGATACCCTCATTGGCTATCGACAAGAGAAGGAACTCTTTTTTCTGCTAGTGTATGTCTTGCTGATGGGGATCATCGGTGTGTGTTACACTGACTTCATTGATTTCCTTTGCAAATATGATGCTATTGGCCTATCTCTTAGTGATGCAATTTCTTCCTTAGCACTCTATCTCTCCATTGGAGTATGCTATCCCGATCACACTTTACAATTTTATTTTAAGTGTTTCCATCAGGTTGAGTCTTGTCGACAATGCAAATTTCCATCGGCATAGATTTTTACTTCTCCTTCATGCATACAAATTTTTATAATATGCTTAATTGGTTCATATGTAAATTTAAAAAAAACCTCTTTTACAAGTGGGAGATTGAGTGTTCCCTTCTATCTTTCATTTTGATACTTTAGGTTGAGGTACTTCAGAGTTTAAAGCATACATTTTGGAAAAAATTGTCAAAGTGAAAGTCTACCTATGCAAACCAATTAAGAACAGAAAATGCCTCTTCTTCTAAGGAATCTTGGTAACCATTAAGAAGAATAACTTCATAGGTAGTCATGATCATATTTTCATTTTTAATCACTCTTAGAAATGTCTAATAGGATTCCTCTCCTTCAACCTGCAACTTAAGACAACATCTATCCTCCTTGCCTTGTACCACTGTAACCCTTAAGCTACCCAACTGATGGTTGGTTTTCTAGAGCCAAATTATAGATTGATGAGAACTAGTAATGTGAGATCCTTCAACCTACACAAAGATCCAATAGTAACTATTCTCATGATAAAATGTGTAGACAATAAAGATACTTTTATATATTAAGCTCAAGGATGAATATGCAAAAGTCTTAATGAATCAAAGCTTAAAAGATATCTCCAAGGACATAATTAAATTGAAAATTTATGTGCTAACACCCACCATAAGGATGCATTTCCTTTTAACTTAGTGAAGGAATGTTTTAAATTCTTCTCCTCACTAGTTCCTTCAACCTCAAAGTACTTGTCCATCTCTACGATCCAATCTATCAATTCGTCAGCATCCAGTTTACCATGATAGTCATGTGGATTAAAATGAGTTATTTTGTTCACACTAGTCAAGGCCTGAATGTACCATTCTTTTCTTGATTCAACTTCAATTGTGACTCATTGTTCTCTCCTCCTACCTGATTCTAATTTTTTTCATCTCCTTCTTCATCACTTGCATCTTCTATATATTGTCCTCTCCTCTGAGAAGTCTCCATGACTTCCAATCTAGCGAAAAATTGTCTCAACAAATCCAAGACAACTGGATCTACATTCCTTTCTCAACCTCTATAATTTCTCCTATCCACCTTCACAATCTTCAGTAGTTGTAGGTCAGATCCTTTCTTCTACCACCCCAAAAGAAAAACCTATGTTGAAAAAACTTTCTCAGATACCACTTGATGTAGTCAAGGATGGAGGGAACTCAAAGAGATTTTTCTGATCCTTACAACATGAGTTACACAATAGAAACAATAGGAAATAATTGTGAGATATAAAAGATCAACCTTCTTTTATTATCAAGAAATCATATATAATTGATCTACAACATGCAATCATACATGACATGGATACAAGCCCGATTACAATCATAAAACCTTACAAAATCCTTATCTACAACTACCGCCAAATAATCTTATGAAAGCTGCCCCATTAGGAAAAAATCCATATGCTTATAAAGCCTTCGTAAACATTAGGTTGGCCTAAAATATCACATTTACCAACAAGAAATAAAACATATTATAAAAAATAGGTCAAGACCCAAATCATCAAGCTATATTTCCAATGAAATAATTATGAATCACGATAGCTCAAGTAGGTCAGCCATCATCGAGAAATGAGTCATTCAGGTTTGTCAATCAAGAAAACCTTCGCAAAATTAGAAAACATGAAGACTGGCTAGAAACATGAAGATCAAGATCGTCTTGCCAAGAATCTACAAGATCTCACACATGAAGTAACCAAATGAAGCACGAAGCTAGGGAAGTGTTCAACATGATGCGTAGAACACACTGTAAGGATTGCAACCACCAACAATATGCAAAGAATGATCAAAAAATAAAAAACAAAGCCTGATCAAATAGGGAAAGAAGAAAACAAATATTTTTGGTTGATGCAAGATTTCCAAGATCCCAAGATGCTCCTACATCATGTAGTAAACTTGGATACCTTAGAGAAGAAGGGTATTTTGTACAAGGAAAACATGATAATTATTATTTGTTTATATGCTCATCTTTTACTTCATGTGGAAATTATAAATTGATGCAAGGGTGCTGAATATGACAAATATTAGGGAAGGGTAGGGAAATAATATTATTTTTCATAGCTACCTACCAAAATAATGTGGTTTTAATTTCTTTGGCCAAAACTCATTTGCATATTTTTGTTGTGTATATGCCTTGATGATATAGGGAAATCTGTGGAGATAAGGGGTATGAATAGCCCCATTGAACTAAGTAAAATATTAGCTATGAATTAAAATAAATCACAAAGGAAGGGGCGCATGATCTATGCAGTTCATGTTAAGAATTTAGATAGCACTCCTCCCTCAATTGATGGCTATTCTATTTTGAAGGAGTTTTAGGAAGTCTTTCTAGTGGGATTGACCAAATTACTTGTTAAAATATGATTTAATCTCTCTATTGTCTTACTTCTTGGAACTGAGCTCCAATCTAAAGCTCCTTACAAAATGACCACAAATGAATTGTATGAACTAAAGGTGCAATTAAAGGAGTTGTTCGATAAAGGATTTATTGGTGCAAGGTCAGCCTCATGCCCATTAAAGAGATTTTGAGGTTTTGTCTTATTTTTGTGTGTTTGATGTAAAAAAGGTCAATTTGGTCAATTAGGTGTCATATAGGACCACTTGTGATGTTTTGGTGCAAATTGAGAATGATATGTAAAAGTTTCTCCAATGTTGTCAATGTTGCAATGACAACTTTTCAATTGTAATGACAACTTTTTTGAAATGTATCAAAAGTTAGTTAGGGGCTGGTTAGATGTTGAGAACCATTTTTGAAGGAATAAATAATCCTTTTCCACACACCCTTGGGGTTGGAAAACATTGTGGTTGAAGTTTGGAATAATAATCATACAAGTTTCTATGCATTTCCTAACATATATTTTGAAAATTCATCTTGTATATATTGTACTTGAAAATTGATGACTTGGGACCAATTGGAGATGAAAGTAATGTGAATCTAATTTATTTTGGTCTTTTTTTCATTCAAATCTATTAAGTATTAAGAAATTTATCGCAATTTCTTCCCTGACTAGTAGAAACCCTACTTAGGGTAACCAGTGGGCTAAATAAATGTATAAATAACTCATCTATTGGTGGAAAATCCTAAAAATGGGTGGAGAGACTTATAATTGTGCCATGTATCATATTCTAAACTTTTAGGGTTTGGTGATAAGTTCTGCACAAGATTTGATACATTCAGAGATATGATATCTATATGTATCAGACTATTAAGGGCATCAAGATTTAAGAAACACCCATATCAAAGCCATAAGTTTGATTTTGATTATTTTAGTGCTAGAAAGGTGTTTTTACTTTTTCTTTCAATATCCTTCCCTAGATGAGATTCTGAGACCAGGCTGTGGGATTACAAACCTAGGACACAAACTCAACACCCTCGATAGAAAGGAGACAAGAGAAAGCCAACATTGACAAGGTTAAAAGAGATTATATACTTTGAGTTCCACATAACTCAGGTAGGTATACCTAATATGCACCCATATAAACCCTTTGTGACAAAAAATAGCTTGCAGATGTATAACTATGGAATAAATTTCAAACCTATATGTAACATGCACCTCAATGTTTTTACCAAATCTTATGCAATATCCCACTTGCATAAAGTATGCTTGAAAACTAGACTTACTCTAACTTCCTCCTACAAACATGAAGGGAAAAGAGTTTCATTTATGTTTTTGATTAATGGATCTATGAAATACCCCAGATCTCTCATAGACCAGTGCCCTATCCAATGGGAAACAAAGTCAAACATAACAATGCAAAAGTATATTGTGAAAAAAGAAAAAAACATTGTCAAATATGTCTAATGGATTACATCAAACATACCCCAATGATCAAGTTTGACTTGTGAATCAACCTATGTATTCAAATATGAAACTACCTATTTAAAGTATTTAAACCTCCCCTTGGAAGAGACCCTGGAATAGATAATACATTAATCAACATCCACTGAAAGACAAGTTTGACATATTCTTGATACCCCAACTCATACACATCTAAAAATAAATCCCAAATCATAGTCATCCTTTAAATAAATCTATTGTTGATCTACAATAGATAAGACCAAAACACCCTGGATGTCTTTACCTATGTGATTTGGAAAGCATAATGGAGACAACTTGATAACAAAACAACCATACTAAAATTTCATTCATAAAACTAGCTATTACAATGATTTTCTTCTCTCAAACTATAAATACATCAAGAACACCCTATATACAGAGAAAAGATAGAAATATTTACAAAAGAACCCTACTTGGAACCTGCCCTACTTTGCAAAGGATTCAAAACCCTTACAATAGAGAAAAGAAAGACATTTATAGAAGAAGGAAACCCTAGAATTGGATCTAATTGACATCTATCCTTCTATAAAATATGATTTTCACTTGTCTTCTTTCCTCCAACAATTGATATTTCTTCAAAAGATATGAAGAAAACATCTGATCTGTATATCGACTTGACTAGGGAAAATAACCAACATTAATGTTAGAAATGATAGGAAGTAGAATAAGGTTGCAGAAAGTATACAATTCTGAACAAAAAACCCTAAGTCATCACCACACAACAAAAAGAAACCACATTCAATAGAAGACATCCCCTCAGCATCCTATAGCCTCATAAATTCAACCCATAAGATCAGATTTATCAATTTAATATCTCTATAACCTAGAAAGCAACACCACCGCTTGAAAAACCTGAAGAAACAATTCAAAAATTCAAATATCCATTACAATGGCTACAGCTGGTGTGGAATCCATCATTGATGTCCCAGATTTAAACCTTTTTTCACTTTAAAATACAATCGCCGATCTCCTTTAAGATACATGTGAGATAGGATCAAATCTGGACACACGTCACCAAGTCGTGATTACACTAGGAATATCCTTTGATCACATTTTGCTTGAGGATTAGCACTATCTGTCAGTTGAAGATACATATGCATTAACTTTATTGACCTTTGAAAACCCAGACCAACAGTGACAGGATGCCATACCTTAAATGGTCACAAAGCCTTGATGGTTAATCTTTGTTCACTTTCCATCCCCGACAATGCACTTACTGTCTGATGAAAGTGATTTGATAGTTTTCTAACTTTAATTTACCTCTGACAACCTTCCACATGTCCTTTAAGCATGAAGCCTTAATGACTAAATAGTCTGCATCTTATGTTTAAGGCTTTATACCCATCGCATGATCAACCTTGATCTAACCATAGATTAACCTCTTTAAACCAGAGAAATTTCCATGTGTTGCATTTTCATGAACCCATGATGGATAAAAATCATGCATCTCCTGACTAAGGCTTAGCTCCCACCATTGGATTGAAATGATCTGACGGCCTCGCTTACTTTACAAACTGTAGGCCCCACTTCCCAGAAAGGACACATGTCTCAAAGGCATGAAGACTCAATGAATAACTACCTCAAATATTGACCTTCACAAGAACATGACAACCATTGGATTAGATTAGATCAAACCACACATTAAATTTCCTATTTTCTCAGCCACTTTCCATGTGGCACATAGTCATGATGCCGCAAAATTTAAAAAACTTACATCTTTGGATAAAAGAAACATGCCTACCGTATGATATGATTTGATCTAATGGTACATGAACCTTCTTAAATCTTCAATATTAGAGGGACACTTGGCATCACAACATAATCCTACAAACAATAATCTTTGTGCATCTTCTGATCATAGGATAGCGACAGCCATTGGATCAAAATTTGAACTATAAGAAAATAATCTTCCTTTAGCCTGAAAACCATCTTCCATTTGTTTCCCTCTAATTTGATGGGATATTTTCCATTTCACCATCCTACTTTGCCCGACCACCTGTCAGTATGCCACATGTCAGTCAGTCATAATGCCATGATCTAACTAGACCTGTCGTGACTTAGATTGCTACATAGCACCCAGCCGACATCTGTCACCACGTGGAACCTTCTACCACATCATCTCTATATAGGCCCACAAAATTTCCTCTTTTTCTGCTAGCTAGCCATCACTAACTACCATCTAACTACTTGGCCACTAACCACTTGGCAAAAAATCTATATGCCTTTTGACACTTAACCATTGCGGGATAAGAAAATAATTAAATTCTTCACTACAGAACCAATGTGGGACAAAGGACCTAGAATGCTTCAAAGAAAAAATAGACCAGAAAAGGAACCATGGACTCTCTGACTATTTCCCACCCTTTTTTACTTCATAGAGACCATCCAAGAGAAACAAAAAATAACATCCTCATCCCTCTGCAACCTTCTCACATGAGATAAAGAGAAAAAAACCTCTACAACTTGAAGATTTCTGCCATGAAAAGAAGGTTGAAGCTCTGCAAAAATCTTAAAATGGTACTCATAGAAATGGGTACTAATTTTGGCTCTGACTAATGAAGGTTGAACACAAGTTCAACACTAGATTCCAGATCTTTGAGAAGAGCACACCAAGAAAAAAAATGAAACCCTATAGAAAAAAACACAAAAGCAGAAAAAACTAGGAAATTTTTACAAATATACATTGCTTAGAAGAGTCAAAATTATCTGTTCCCTTCCTTTCCCTAATTTGAAGAAATCAAAATAGGCTTGATGGCCCTAGGCCATCACCAAATTTCCAAATCAGCTTGCCTCTGTCAAACACAAAACTTTCTTCTCTCTACACTGGAAACAAGCTGAGAATATCCCTTTCATCTGCCTGATCAAATTCACTATGTAAATTTTTTTCCCTATTTTCACCATTAGAGCCAATATGGAAATTAGGTAAATACAAAAAATGTAGACCATGTGGCATATGCATGTCACATTCATTAGGTAAAAGGAAATCAGACCAAATGCAATTTTGATCAAAATCAAACTCCATGCCACACTTTACATAGTCACAACCCACCTGAGAAAGGCAATCATGCTTTTCCAGATAGCTGGTATCATTTTCTTGAATTCTATCATTAGTTTGCATGATCAAATCAGAGTTCCCTAAAGAACTTGCCTGCAAGATATCAACCATATGCAAAGCATCATCTTGTCTATTAGAGGGAAAGTAATTATCTACATATGCACCATGTACTTGCACACTTTGAGTAACTAAAAGATCACCCTGAAGTGGTTCAAAAAATGATTCATAATCTGAAACAAACTCATAATCCACATAATTATCCCAATCAACACTCATTATCATGTCAGGAACTTCTTCATCCTTTGAATTTGAAAATGCCTTGATTCTTTCATCATCTAATATATCATATTCAATTTTGTTATAGCTTAGTGACCTAGAATTACAAGGAGAATCAGAAACACACATGTCAAGATCTTGATCTGATATACATTCCTTGTCAAACTCAATGTATGTTGAGTGCAAGAACTTAGAGATATCCCTACCTGAACACCTCATACATTCATAAGTTAGGAACTCATAAATTAGTTCACTATGCAGTGAACTATTATCATCATTTTCACCCACTTCTGATATGCAGTGACAAGAAACATCTTCATTTATCCAATCATTATCTTCTTGCTGGATACAAATATCTTCTACCTTATACGGAGAAGGATCATCTTTGTGATTTAAAAACTAAAAAAATCACTGGATTCATCATCACATACATAACCTGATAAAGGAATGCACATCCCTTTATCAACACTCTGAAGATCATTTGAATCATCATAAAAACAACCTACATCTTAAATATTATGATCTTCTTGTTCATCATAGGTATTTTTTGTTACTTGCAGAGAGTTATAATCAATTTCATAAGAGAGATCATCCCTTGTAGAACCATTAATATCACTTTCATATCTATTACTCTCACCATCCTTATCCTTTATTAGATTCTAAGAAAAAGCATCACTATCATGATTGCGAGAGACATCATCCCCATTGGACTCAGCTCTGTCATTTTGGTTTCCATCATTCTCAGTATCAGTAGCACTAGGCACAACCTCATGTGCAATCTCAGATTTAATATCTTCAACATTTTTTATCCATTTCCTGGTAGACTCAACATATGTTTCCCTCCAGGGGGCTATCCAATGAATTGATTCAGGAAAACAAAGTTCCAAAAAAAAAACCAATATATGTAGACTCTAAAAAATCATCAACACCCCTTGGAAGCTCATCATATCCTTTAAAAAAAATTTCATAAAAAAAGTACACAGATTTGATCCTCCTCCCTCCTACCATTTTTCTCAAAAAGACAATTTCTTCCTCTTCAACCTTCTTAGGTTCTTGAACATAATTTATTGCTATTTGGTTCAGTAATTACCATGTGAATTGATCAACCTTGATCAAATTTTGTCTTATCTCATCTTTCTTTTTCTTCTAAGCCTCTCATGATCAATGTCCAATTTAGACATTGGAGCCATTTAGAACCTTGTGACTCTTAGGTTCCTATATGTCAACTAATACATACTTCCATTTGATTTTTTAGAAATGGAACTCTAATCTTGAAGCATGCAAACCTCTATCTACACCTTGTTCCTTTTCTTACTGCTTAGAACCACTTAATAAGGAAACAATTTTATACTTTGAAAAATAAAATACCTAGATGTATTGGAGTAGCTACAAAAACATTGATCTGAAGTCACCTTCACATCACCTTCAAAAACTATGGTAGATTCGCCACCTCTTTGCAGAGGACAAATTTGAATCAACAAAGATTTCTTCACCCTACTCTGACTTTCTTCAAAAAAATAAAAATCACAACACACCCCTATAATAGGGTCTCATATAGATTCCTCCTTTGACTATGCTTTAGTCATAAGAGCCCAAACATCTGCTTCATCATCACTCCAAGTCCACCTTTCTGACTTATCTTTCTCCAAACAATACCCACTGGTACAATCACAGAACTCAGAGTCGCCACTCACCACTTATGAGATAGTATAAGTATATCTTTTAGGAACTTTAGACTTTCAGACACCATTTCAATGACAACCAAAAAAAACTTTGGCTCACTTTATAAGTAATAGGAATACTTCTTTGTAAAATATAACTCTATAACAACCATATAACTCTAGGATTGATTTTGACTAAATAGAGAAAAAAAATATCTTATTCCCAACTGAGTCTATATGTTGTTGTTGACTCTCTCTCACAATACTAGATATTCTAAGATAGTCTATTTTTATTTAACACTTCTCCCCAACAGAGTCGTCAATTTTTTTGGTATTTTTTCTTGCAATTTCCTTTCCTAAATGATATTTTGAGACCAGGCTATGGGATTACAAACCTAGGACACAAACTCAACACCCTTAGTAGAAAAGAGACAAGAGAAAGACAACATTGACAAGGTTCAATGAGCTTCTACACTTTGAGTTCCACATCACTCATGCGGGTTTAACTAATCTGCACACACATAAACCCTTTGTGACAAAAAATAGCTTGCATATGTATAATTGTGGAATAGCTTTCAAACCTACAGGTAACATGTACCTAATTTTTTTTACCAAATCTTATGTAGTATCCCACTTGCATAAAGTATGTTTGAAAACCAGACTTACTCTGACTTCCTCCTACAAACATGAAGGGAAAAGGTTTTTTTTTTTTTTTTTGATTAATGGATCTCTGATATACCCCAGATCTCTCATAGACTAGTGCCTTATCCAATGGGCAACAAAGTCAAACATAACAATGTAAAAGGAGATTATGAATAAAGAATTCAACACAGTCTAATATGTCTAATGCCTTACATAAAACATACCCCAATGATCAAGTTCTATTTGTGAATCCACCTGTGTATTCAAATATGAAACCACATATTCAATGTATTTGACCCCCACTTGGAAGGGACCCTGGAATAGCCAATACATTAATTAGCATTCACTGAAAGATAAGTTTGACACATTCTTGATACCCCAACTCATACACATCTAAAAAAAATCCCAAATCATAGTTATTCTTTAAATAACTCTATTGTTGATCTACAATAGATAATACCAAAACACCCTGGATGTCTTAACCTATGTGATTTGGAAAGCATAATGGAGATAACTTGATAAAAGAACAACCATACTAGAATTTCATTCATAAAACTAGCTATTACAATAATGTTCTTCTCTAGAACTAGAAAGAGATCAAGAACACCCTATATGCAGAGAAAAGGCAGAAATATTTACGAAAGAACCACACTTGGAACCTACCCTATTTTGCAAAGGATTCAGAACCCTTACAACAAAGAAAATAAATACCTTTATAGAAGAAGGAAACACTAGAATTGGATCTAATTGACATCTATCCATCCATAAAATATGATTTATACTTGTATTCTTTCCTCCAATGATCGATCTTTCTTCAAAAGATCTGAAAAAAAATTTGATCTGTATATCCACTTGACTAGGGAAAATAACCAACATTAATATTAGAAATGACATGAAGCGGACTAAGGTTGCAGAAATTATGCAATTTTGAACATAAAACCCTAAGTCTTCACCACACGACAAAAATAAACCATAATCAATAGAAGACATCCCATCATCATCCTATGATGAACTATAACTGATTGAATGTTTTAAGATGTTATGTTGATGATCACCAAGACATAGAAAGTTAATGCAAGACATTAAATTAGTTAGTGTATTATATTGTCATTGATGTCAACTTGATATTATCTGATTGGTCATATACATATTGTCAAAGACTTCAAAGAACCAAATAGATAAAGGTTATGTTATCAGTAATGCATAAAAGTTCAGTATGCACCAAGTGACAGCATACAGTGACAGATAGAGAAGCCTGAGAGAAATTTCATAGTGTAAACTGAGAAAGAAACCCGAGCAAGCATTACCGATGAGAAGAATCATAGTGTTACCTGACAGACAAACAACCCCGATGGAGATGCCCGAGGACAACTAAAGTATTATCGATGGAACTATTAGTTGTCACCGATGAAGAACTGAAGTATTGACCGATAAAACTAAATTTTAGAAACAACAAAAGACCTAGCTAGCAAGAGCTAAATATGGAGTTAACTGGTTGTTTACATTGTTTTTATCAACAAGTTAAAATCCAGAGATAAGTGAGAGATTTAAAGTTGTTTTATTCTAGTTGTCTAAGAGAGATCTACGGGATAAGATTGAAGTAAAGCTTTAAAGAAAGAAAGGCTAGAATTGTGGATCACACCAAGATCAAGAAAGTCAAGAAATTAGAAATGGTGAAATCTTGTCTATAAAGAGACAAACTACTTCATTGTGAAGTAAGGGGTGAGTAGATAAGAAGATGCTGAAGAGATTAGTGGTGAAGAAAGAAGTCTTTATACAATCCTGGTCAACAAGCTAAAGAACAATAGCTAAAGTTTTCTACAGACACCAAGAAATAGAGAAGCACATAATCACCGAGCAGAAAGAAGTGGAGCAAAGGGACATAAAAGAAACATTGATCAGAAAGTTATTATGAGCTTACAATAGATCTAAAAATATGCAAATCTAAAGTTGTATTTATGAACAGATCATTTACTATTTCAATTTAACCATTGAAGCATAAAGTCTCTTAACCGAGTAGGACTTGACAATCCTTTCTATATTGAGATACATCCCAAGGAGTATAAAAAATTTTAGTCATGAAGATAGCATAGTGAATTCTATATGTCAAGGAAGATAGTATAGTGAATGCCAGATATCAAGTGACAAACTATTCTATTTAAATCCTCTAACAAGGTCACACCAAATAGTGTGTTTGTAACCTTTAACAGGACTAGCTCTTCACTGAGCTCACTTCAGAAGAGTGAAAATTTTGGGTTACCGGTCCCAAGTGGTTTTTACCTTAACAGGGTTTCCACATTAAAAATCCATGTGTCAATGTGTTTATGAGTCATTACTTTAGTTTTTTCTTTACACATAGCTAATCTATATTGATTGGTATACATTAAGTAATTTACTATATTTCGGTAAATGAAATATTGCTAATCGGTAAAGATAAAGAATAAGGTTTAACAATGAACTCTGAGTAGTAGTTATTTGTTGAGATTATTTTATGGCATTCATCTTGTAGGACTTAAGATAACTAGAGGCTTATAACTGTGGTAATAAGTTTTTGGGGTTAATTTAGTGGAATATTTTTGAGGCCACTGATTCACCCCCCCTCTCAGTTATTCTAACAATTGCTATCAGAGCTAGTGTGCTTAGAAAGGGAGTTTAAAGACTCAAGCAAAAGATCACAAGATGTGCCTAAGTTGAACAAAGACAAATTTTCATCATGGAAAAGAAGAATAAGAATCCACCTATCAGGTATTGGAAATGATGTTACTCAATACTTGGACACTGAATATGTGTTTCCCACTGCACCTCATACAATTGAAAAATTGAGAGAAAAGAATGAGCACAATTCTATGATGATATAACTTGCCTCCTCACTCTTCAATGTTGAATATGAAGATGTCAAAACTTGCACCACTACAAAGCAAATGTGGGACAAATTGAAGCTAGTACATGGAGGAGATGCAAATGTGCTGAGAGCCAAGGAAAAAATCCTAAGAGGGAGATTTGATGACCTAAGAATGAAAGAAGGTGAGAACATCACTCAGTACAGTAGCAAAATCAAAGAGGTTGTCAATGCTATCTGACGAGTTGGAGGTGTACTTGAAGAAAAAATAGTGGTAAGTAAAATACTAAGAACCTTATTGCCTACTTATGTTATTAGAGTATCTGCTATACAAGAAATGAGAGTAGTAGAAAATAATAATGTAACTCTAGATAACTTGATTGGAAGACTTATTTCATTTGAGATGAATAAATTTGATAACATTGTCTTACCAAATGTAGAATCTGCATTCAAATCTTCTATGAAAATAAGTAAATCAAGTCATAAATACACTACAAGAAAAGATAGTGATAGTGAAAGTGATGAAGAAGAAATTGATGAGAGTGAAGCACTAATGGCTCAAAGACTACAGAGAGGAAAAGGTAAATACAAAGGTAAATTACCATTGGTATGTTTTAACTGTAAAGAGATTGGACACTTTGCTGCTAGATGTCCTAATAAGAGAAAAGATGACAGAAGTAATGATAGAACATATGAAAATAATTTTGATAGAGGTGATGAGACAGATTACTGAAGTAACCAACAATTTGACATAAGAGATACTCGAGACTACAAGGACAATTGGAAGAAAGATTGCTACTTAGCTGAGAACAAAGCTAGAAATACTGACACCGAGTCTGATGAAGACATTGAGACAATATTTGTTGCCATGAAGGATGATTTCGATGAAGATGAAAGGTATGTAGAAACTACTCTCATATCTAAGGTTAGAAAAAATAATGTTTGGATTATTGAAAGTGGTTGTACTCACCATATGACAGGATATAAGAAAAAGTTTGAAACTTTTGAATATTACAATGGTGGATCAGTAAGAATGGGTAATGACACACCTTATCCATTTTAAGGTAAAGGAACCATAATGTTAAATAATTAGATAAAATGTGAAAATGCTTACTAGGTAAAAGGGCTTAATTACAATCTATTGATTATTTTACATCTAAATAATACAGGCTACCGAGTAGCATTTGAGAACAAAAGGGCAAAGATCTTCAATGAATTAGGAAGGTTGATTGGTACTAGTGAGCAGACAAAAGGTTGTGGCATAAAAAATTATATCATGTGAACTATGAAAACATGGTTACAATAAGAAATAAAAGGAAAGTAAGAGGCTTACCAAGCATATCAAAACCTGACCATGTCATGTGTAAAAATTGTTAATAAGGTAAAATGACAAAGTCAAGTTTCAAAAGAAAATCCTACACATCTAATGCCATTCTAGAATTAGTCCATATTGGTCTATGTGGACCCATGAGAATAGAGAGCTACTATGCAGATAGATATTTCATTCTCTTTGTTGATTATTATTCTAGAATGCTGGTTGTTATGTTTTTAAAAGAAAAAGTAGAAGCATTCAAGATGTTTAAATGGTATAAATCTGCTATGAAAAAACAAAGTGATAAGGAACTTAAATGTTTGAGATCAGATAGAGGAGGGGAATTTATTTAAGATGAATTCACTAAATTTTGCAATGAGAATGGAATTACAACATAGGTTTCTACACCAAGAACACCATAGAAAAATGAGATTGCTGAGAGGAGAGACAAATCAATTGTTGACTGTGCAAGAACACTGATGATTAATAAAAGCATCACTCAAAAATTCTGGAGAGAAGCTGTCAGTACTACTGTCTACACATTAAACATAGTACAATTGAAGAAAGACACCAAAAAGACACCCTATGAGCTATGGTGTGGATACACACCCAATGTAAGCTACTTTAGAATTTTTGGTAGTCAATGTTATATTTTGAAAGATGGTAGAAATGGAAAGCTTGAATCCAAAGGTGAAGAAGGAATATTTTTAGGGTATTCTACCAAAATAAAGTCTTATAAATCTCTTAACAAAACCTATAACAAAATAATTGAGAGTGCAAATGTCAGAATAGATGAATTTGTGGAGAAAAATCAAGAGGAAAGTAAAAAGGAACTAGAAGAATACAACAAGTTTGTATACTATGAAGAACCTGACACTCTACCCAAGAAATAGTGTATTTCTCCCGAGTGATATAACAATGCACCTGAGCATCAGGCTGCAAACACCAAAAATCAAGAGATTGCTCACAATGATGCTCCGAGTGATGAAGAACAAAATGAAGGTCAAGATGATGATCAAAATGATGAAAAAAGAGGTGAACTGATACTTTCCAAGTATGTTAGAAGACACCATCCACAAAACCAAATCATAGGAGACAAAAGAGCTGGAACAAGAACAAGAAGTAAGTCTCTGAATACTAGATGTCTAATTTGTGATTTTGAGCCTAAATCTATCAATACTGCACTTAAAAATGAAGAATGGGTCAGTGTTATGAATGAATAGATAGAGAATATTGAAAAGAAAAACACATGGACACTAGTACCAAGACCAGATGACAATAATGTCATTGGTACAAAATGGATATTCAGAAACAAGCTGAATGAGAATGGAGAAGTCACAAGAAACAAAGCAAGATTAGTATGAAAGGGTTATGCACAAGAAGAAGGTATTGACTATGGAGAAACCTTTGCACCCATTTCTAGGCTAGAAGGAGTGAGAATACTTATTCCTTATGCTGTATTCAAAGGATTCAAGGTATACTAGATGGATGTCAAATCTGTATTCGTAAATGGAATACTAGAAGAAGAAGTATACATTGAACAACCAGAAGGGTTTTTTGATCCTAACAAGAGAAACATGGTTTATAGACTACATAAAGCCTTGTATGGATTAAAACAAGCACCTAGAGAATGGTATGTAAGACTCCACTCCTATCTCATAAGTATTGGATTTGTAAGAACTAGTGAAAACAATAATCTTTATTTAAAAGAAGATATTGATGCTAACATTCTGATTGCTGAAATATTTGTTGATGGCATCATATTTGTAGGCAATGATATGTTACACAAATCATTTTGTACTGAAATGAGAAAAGAGTTTGAGATGTCTATTTTTGGAGAGATCAAATTATTTCTTGGTCTATAGATTATTCAACAAGATGAACACATTTACATTACACAGTCCAAATACATCAAGAAAGTGCTGAAGATATTCAAGATGGAAGATTCCAAACCAGTTGGAACACCGATGGTAACTGGATGCAAGCTGAAAAAGGAAGATAAATCACCCGAGGTAAATTAGACATTATATAGGTCAATGATTGGCAAACTAATGTATGTTGTTCATACTAGACCAGATATAACACATGTAGTTGGAATAGTTGCAAGATTCTCTACTAACTTCAAGGAATCACATATGAATTCTGTCAAAAGAATCCTGAGATATATAAAGAATATCGAGGACTATGGTCTATGGTATAAGAAAGAAGGAAAATTTGAGCTACAGGTATAAATAGATGCTAATTGGGCTAGAAATCTAGATGACATGAAGAGCACAACTAGAGGAACACTCTTTATGGGTGACAGACTTGTCACATGGATCAGTAAGAAGCAAGGATGCATCTCACAGTCCATTGTAGAAGTAGAGTATGTGGTTGCTACTGCAAATTTATCAAATATTGCATGGATCAAACAATTAATGGAAGGTATGAATATGAAAATTCTTGAACCAGTGATTATCTACCATGATAATACTAGTGCAATTAACATTTCAAAGAATCTAGTCATGCATGCTAAGACTAAGCATATTTCTATCAAGTTTCATTACTTAAGAGAACAAGTGAAAGAAAAAGAGGTGATAATGGAATATGTTCAATCAAAGGAACAATTAGCAAACATATTCACCAAGCCATTGCCTAAAGATACATTTGAGTACCTGAGAAACAAACTAGGGGTCCGACCCTTGTTTATCAGTCACTAAGTTGACTAGGAGGTTGCATCATCCTATACACAATCAGAAGATCATTCATGTTGATGCAAGAAGGAGATGGACTGAAAAGATACATCTGTACAAAATAAGGTATGCATTTGCACTAAACAAAAGAGTTATTGGATTTTTGATGGTAAGGGAAATTCAAGGAATATATTAAAAAGAAAAGGAGAAATGACTTTGGCATTGCTGTCAAAGGGAGGGATGACTTAAGAATTACTTAAGGGAGAGATGACTTGAGAGATGACTTAAGGGAGAGAGTATGTCCATATGAAATATCCATCCAAAAGGATAGAAGTATCCTAAGGGAGAGATTATAATCTATTGTTGTCAAAAGAAAAATGACATCAAGAAGAGGAACAATCAAAGGGGGAGAAAACATCAAAGAAAGATAGAATCAGAAGTTGCTACATCTATCTAGTGAAGGGACTGAAAAAAAAGGGAGAGTTACATGAATCAAATCTAAGATAGAAGAGCTTACTAAGAGCCATATATTTGTATTGTTTATAGAACAATAAGTTCAGTAAAGTTTGATGAAACTACAACTTATATATTTCATATTGTATTATTAGTATGTAGTGTGTTGCCTTCAATTACAAAGGGAGAGATTGATGAACTATAACTGATTGAATTTTTGAAGATGTTAAGTTGATGATCAATGAGACATAGAAATTTAATGCAAGACATTAAATTAGTTAGTGTATTGTATTGTCATTGATGTCAACTTGATATTATCTGACTGGTCATATACATATTTTCAAAGACTTCAAAGAAAAAAAAAGAGATAAAGGTTATGTTATCAGTAATGCATAAAATTTTAGTATTCACCAAGTGACAACATACACTGACAAACAATGCACACCAACGGATAGAGAACCCTGAGAGAAATGTCACATTGTAAACTAAGAAAGAAACCCGAATAAACATTACTGATGATAAGAATCACAATGTTACCCAACAGACAGACAACCCCAACAGAGATGCCCAAGGACAACTGAAGTCTTACCGATGGAACTGTCAGTTGTCACCGACAAAGAATTGAAGTATTGAATGATGGAACTAAAGTTTAGAAATGAAAAAAGACTTAGCTGGCAAGAGCTAAATATGGAGTTAACTAGTTGTTTACATTATTTTCATCAACAAGTTAAAAGCCAGAGATAAGTGAGAGATTTAAAACTATTTTATTCCAATTGTCTAAGAGAAATCTATAAGATAAGACTAAAGTAAAGCTTTAAAGAAAGAAAGGATAGAATTGCAGATCGCACCAAGATCAAGAAATTCAAGAACTTAGAAATGGTGAAATCTTGTCTATAAAGAGACAAACTAATTCATTGTGATTAAGGGGTGAATAGAGAAGAAGATGCTAAAGAGATTACTGGTGAAGAAATAAGTCTCCATACAGTCCTGATCAACAAGCTGAAGAACAAGAGCTAAAGTTTTTTGCGGACACTAAGAAACAAAGAAGAACAACATCACCGAGAAGAAAGAAGTGGAGAAAAGGAACAAAAAAACATTGATAAGAAAGTTATTATGAGCTTACAATAGATCTAAAAATATGTAAATCTAAATTTGTATTTATGAACAGATCATTTACCATTTTAGTTTAACCATTGAAGCATAAAGTCTATTAATTGAGCAGGACTAAACAATCCTTTCTATATTGAGATACATCCCAAGGAGTATCAAAAAGTTTAGTCTTGAAGATAGCATAGTGAATGCCAGATGTCAAGGAAGACATCATAGTGAATGCCATATATCCAGTGACAAACTATTCTATTTAAATCCTCTAACAAGGTCATACCTAACAGTGTGTTTGTAACCTTTAACATGGTTGGCTCTTCACCAAGCTCACTTCAGAAGAGTGAAAATTTTGGGTTAGCGGTCCCAAGTAATTTTTCCCTTAACAAGGTTTCCATGTTAAAAATCCATGTTATGAGTCATTACTTTAGTGTTTTTCTTTACACATAACTAATCTAGGTTGATCGGTATGCACTAAGTAATTTACTATATTTTTGTAAATGAAAGACTCCTAATTGGTAAAGATAAAGAATAAGGTTTAACAGTGAACTCTGAGAATTAGTTATTAGTTGAGATTATTTCAAGGCATTCATCTTGTAGGACTAAAGATAACTAGAGGCTTATAATTGTGGTAGTAATTTTTTGGGTTAATTTATTGGAATATTTTTGAGGCCACTGATTCACCCCTCCTCTTAGTTATTCTAACATCCTATAGCCTCATAAATTTGAGCCATAAGATCATATTTATCAATTTAATATCTCTATAACCTAGAAAGAAGCTCCACCACTTGAAAAATCTAAAGAAACAATTTGAAAAATTCAAATATCCATTACAACAGCTATAAGTGGAACAAAATTCATCATCGATGACCTAGATTCAAACCTTTTTGCACTTTAAAACACATTACCTGATCTCCTTTAAGATACTCGTGAGCTAGGATTAGATCTGGACATGCATCACCAAGTGGTGATTTTGCTATGAATATCCTTCGATCAATTTTTGTTTGAGACTTAGTGCCATCTGTTTGATGATGATACATCTGCATTAACTTTATTAGCCTTTGAAAACCCGGACCCATGGTGAGAGGATGTCACATGTCAAATGGTCGCAAATCCTTGATGGTTAATCTTCATTCACTTTCCATCCTTAGAAATGCACTTACCGTTCGATGAAATAGATATGATAGTCTTCTAACTTTTCTTAACCTCCAGCCACCTTCCATGTGTCCTTCAAGAGAAAATCCTTAATGAATAAACAATACGCATCTTCTATTTAAGGCTTTACGCCCACCACATAATCAACCTTGATTTGAGCATAGATTAACCTCTTTAAACTAGATCACTTTCCATGTGTTGCATTTTTGTGAACCTGTGATGGATAAAAATCATGCATCTCTTGAATAAGGCTTAGCGCCCCTACTGGATTGAAATGATCTGACGGTCTCACTTACTTTACAAACTGCAGGCCCCACTTCCTGGAAAGGACACGTGTCTCAAAGGTGTGAATCCTCAATGAATAACTACTTCACATCTTGACCTTCAAGGGAACACAAAAATGGTTGGATTAGATCATATCAAACCACACATTAACTTGCTTGTTTGCTCGGCCACTTTCCACGTGGTGCATAGTTTTGATGTTACAAAAGTTAAAAAACTTACATCTTTGGATAACACAAACACGCCTACCACATGATAGGATCTAATCTAATGGTTTATGAACCTTATTACATCTTTGATCTTAGAGAGACACTTTGCATCATTCCATAATCCTATGAACAATAATCCTTGTGCATCTCTTGATCATGGGATAGCGACAACCGTTGGATCAAATGTGAACTGTAAGAATGTAATCTTCCTTTAGCCCGACAACCATCTTCCATGTGTCACCCTCTGATTTTTTGGGACCTCTTCCATCTCACCATCCTACTTGGCCCTACCACCTATCAATATTCCATATGTCAGTCTGCCACATGTCAGTCAGTGACAATGCCACGATCTGACTGGACCTTTTGTGACTCAGATCATGACATAGCGTCCTGCCGACATTTGTCACTATGTGGAACCTTTTTCCACATCATTTTTATATGGGCCCACAAAATTGCTTCCTTTTCTACTAGCTAGCCACCGCTAACTACATGACCAATAACCACTTGGCCAAAAATCCATGTGCCTTTTGACAATTAACCATTGCGGGCTAGGATATAAAAATAATTAAGTTCTTCACTACACAACCAATGTGGGACAAAGGACCTAGAATGCTTCAAAAAAAAAAATACCAATGGAGGCACCATGGAATCTCTGACTATTTCCAACCCTTTTTGACTGCATAGAGACCATCCAAGAGAAATAAAACATGACATCCTTGTCCCTCAACAACCTTCTCACACGAGATAAAGAGAAAAAATGTCTGCAACTTGAAGATTTCCACCATGAAAAGAAGGTTGAAGCTTTGCAAAAAGATTAAAATGGTACTAATAGAAATGAGTACTAACTGAAGGTGTGGAGGGATCTTGTAAATCCAATCCAATTTTTTGGAAGCCATAATGTTAAGGAGAAAAATGTATTGATGAATGTGCTAAAAGGATAGGCTATGACAATTTTTTATATCCAGTGACATTGTCCACAATTTAAGATCTTGGTGAGGAGCTTGGGTGTTTGATGCTCAAGGGGACTAATCCTAGATGTTGTGTAAGGTCCCTCAAGTTAGGGTTAAGTGATATAATGTCATTAATTTATTGATTTGTCCATTGGCCATCAAAGTTGTTGGAATACTAGGATCACTAAGGGGGGTGAATCAATGATCTATAAAACAAGGAGATCTTTAACCATTCAAAAGTTTAACTTTAAGTTATTAGAACATGAAAAAAACTCATGATAACATCAACAACATTAGATGTATCTAAAATTGATATAATAAATGTGCACACAATTAAACACTTGACACAATGATTTATAATGGAAAACCCCTAGGTGTAAAAAACCACTTTAAGATCGTCTTTTATTAAGACTTAATGGGAAATTTATAAAGCACCCACTCTAAGATTATTAACCCCTTAGAAGTTTAGGAACATCCATTCCAAGGAGCACCAATACCTTACTCATTTTAGGAACACTCATTCCAAGGAGGACCAACACCTTACCCACTTTAGAAGAACCCAATTCAAGGAAAACCAATCCTTTCAATATAGAAGCACCCACTTATTTTTAGATACAAATAATAGATTTAATCAAAGGATCACTCTGGTATGATACAAATCAACACCACAAATATATTTTCTCTATTCCACAAATATCCTCTTTATAACATGCTCTTATATCACTAGTTACTGAAACCTCAACGTTAACACTATTCTCTCCTTTGATACATCAATAAACATGATAACATACTTATATCAGATCTACAATTTCACCAAGAGAATTATCCACCAACAATTAAACCTGCAATCACAATCCTTATTACAAAGCCTTTGCAAAATTCTACACACACTTGTTCATGAGCATGTCAAGATTCAAAACTCATCACTTCACAATTACATATGCATTTACAACACTAAAATTATGCTATACATTGGTATTAACGAGAGGAAGACAATCAACTACCTCATTCTATCACATTACCTTTGCAATATGATTTAACCAAACATCTATACACTGTGAATGCAAATATATCCTATAACATATCATAATTAATAGTCACTTCTGTAACAAACACATACAAACAATTGTTCCAAACCTTATACTTACAACACAAGAGCCTCATTCACTGTTACAAATGAATATCAAGCCCTTGAGCACTATTTTTCTGTGAATATTCATCCCACTTTTTTGAATATCATGTATTCACATGTTCTCTGCACAATGTACATCCATTAATCCTATGCACACCATGTGTTCTTACATATTTTTCTTTACAAAATTGTCATCACTCCCTTTTCATCAATTGAAACATATTGAAACACAAAAGTATTAAATTTCTTGAAATACTATTCAATCTCCAAAACCAACTTTCTAACTCCTATACTTATCTCACAATTAGTTTGAATAACCATTTTTTAAGTCAACCATTTTCAACTAATCTCTTGAATTACCACAATCTTCTTTCATGAATTCTTTGAATAGATATTTCTTGTAGATCGAAACTAACAACCAATGTCACTATATCCTTTAAACTATAGTTTAGTTAATAAATTAAGATAGATTATTAGCATCCAGTTGTATCTTCTAATAGATGAAGGATAATTTTCTTGGTATGGTATATTAACAATAAACATAAAATTCTTTGATATGAGATAAAATGTTAAAACAAAATCAAAGAAATGACAATTGATCATTAATAGATTCATACCGAGACTGTAGACATCATTCTCTGACTATCATTATTGAAAAAGAGAATATTTAATTGATTCTTTTATTCTTCCTCCCATTTCTCTCTTCTCTTCCTTTCACTTGGGTGACATGTACCAAAATTGTTGGAATAATGGAATGGTGTGTACTAAGAGGGGAGGGGTGAATCAGTACCCTTAAATTTTTTTATCAATTAACCTTTAATCCTTTAGCAATCAGTTCCTTGCATTATCGACCATATTGCTTTTCTACCTTATGCATGTAATATCAAATCATAAACTTAATAGCATGTAAAAATTCATAGAAACATTAATGGAAATTAGTTACACATGACACAATAATTGGTAATGCAGAAAACCCCTATTAGAAGGTAAAAACTACGGTGGGGATGACACCCACAAAACTTCACTATCTGCATAATGGAAGGGGCAAGTTAAGGCTACAAATTTGATCACTTCTAATGATCTTACCCTATTAGGAGTAACATGTTTAGACTGGCTAGGTCTACTCCGTTAAGATATTTAGCTACACTATTAAGTGTGAACTCGGTTAAGAGATTTACAAAGGATTGTTAAATCCATCTTCTTAAAGGATTTCTTCTATTTTCTACACTTGTTAGAATGCAGTCAAAAATACTTGTTGACCTGAATATGTGCAATCTTGAATTCCTGAGTACAAATCCTTTAAATTCACAATGTATGAGTATCACCTATAGTGATTGATTAATAGGTCTCTATTCTGCTCGGTAGCCTTGAATCTTGTTCTTCATAACTGATTTCATCTTTTGTGTCCTTCTTCATGAAAACCTTTGTTTGATCCTTAGATGTGATCTTTGGCTACAATCATCATCACATCATCTTATTATGATTTATTACACATCTATTTATATAAAGAATTGACCTATTTTGGTTTCATGCTTTACAATGATAACTCTATGATAAAAGGTTTACAACTTGACCTTGATCTCCTTGTTTTCCTATTTTCAATCAGTTAGACTGATTAAAACAATTACATATGCTTTACTTGTTCATTAAGAAATGGTTTTAAAGCTAATCATAAAGCTAAATATAAAACTAAAGTGTAAATCAGATCCACATTTCTCAGAATTATAACTGTCTCTCAGTATACTGGTGCTCAAGTTGCTCTGTAGTCTATGTTTTAGTGAAGTCTCTGAACTATCTGTCTGGTTCCTCTTGTGAACTGTCTATTAGTTTCCTCTTGTGAACTATCTATCGATGTTCTCTGAACTTAACATTTTCGATGATCATTAACATGTCTATTTTTGGTGTCCTCTACACTTGACTATTTCAGTGTCTTCTGTGTATGACTGAATTATGTCACTCGGTGATCATGTAAAATGATAGTCCAAAAAATGTTATATTGGTTATACTACAGGAAAATATGAGTTGTTAGGATTAATATCTACCCCTTTGACATTAGTATCAAAAAATTGATATGTGCAAAAACTAAAATGTTTAGTATATACACCATGTGTTTACCTTGTCAATATGACTCCCCCTATGTACATGCCTTGGTATAGTGTATGTACATGATTTACCCTTTTAACTTTAAATGTATGTACACATGTTTTCCCCTTTGAATATACATATGTATTTCCCCCTTTTTTTAAACTAATGACAAAGATGCATAACTGAGAATTTGTCAAAATAGTGCCAAAGATGTATAACTTACAATTTGTCAAAAATGTGGGAGTGGGATTTCTTAAGATCCTCCATCAGATTTTCCCATTTCTCTTTTAGATGCTATAGAGCCAACTATTCCAATATGATCCTTGCACACATGTCATATATGCTTTCCATTCCTGACATCTCCGGGGTGGCAATTAACTCTTTTGCCAAAGTCATGTGTTGTAGAAGCAATGTGAGATTCAGGAGTGTAAAATATAAAAATGTGATTGGTAGAAAAATAGGAATGTGTTTAGTTTATAATGTATAGGTAGGGTGATTTTGGGAAGTTACGATTCTCCTTTTAACCCCAAATACACAAAGGAAGGATCCAAATTGATTAACCATAACAAAATGGTCAATACATAAATGAATCAATCAATTGGAAATGAGAAGAAAGAGAAAAAAAATTAGAATCCCATTTTGAGAAGGAAAGTATGTACTATATTTGAATTGATTAAAAAGCTTAATTGAAATGAATTGAAGAGAAGTACTAACCTTAAAGTCTAGCAGATTTGGAAATTGCTATTTTCTGGTGTCTATACCAAGTTTCGGGAAATTCTATAACCAGATATGGCACAAAAACACAGAGATGGATGAAAGCTAGAAATATTTTATTTTTTTGAGCAAGGTCAACCTTGACCCAAATGTAGGGGTGCAATCATGACCAAAAATTTTGACCTTGACCTGCACTGCTCTGACAGAAAATCTATTTGCGGACCTCAAAATTTTGCCGAAAAGGGTATCTAAATCTGCTCCTGAATTTTCTGTCCTATACATATATATGTACCTGCAATAAAAATGGTTTTTTTTGGGGGGGGAGGGTTTACCTTGGTTAAACCCTAGTTTTGGAATTAACCTTAAAGTATAATTGAAATTGCAGAGATAAACAAAGTAAATAAACAAATTCACCTTGCTTGTATAGAAACCCTTGTCGAGGATTTGAATCCTTGAATCCACAAGTATGGATGCTCCAAATGGATGTAGAATGTAGGATCTAGGATGTCTCAAATAAAATTATTTTAGATCTTCAACACCAATCTTGAATGGATCTTGGAATATGAGGAAGCTTGCATGGATGTGGATGGAGAAATCTTCAACAAGAGGGCTCCGTAGAGATTTAAATCCTTCAATGGCTACCAATCGATCTCCTTGATGAATTGAATGCTTGAATGCTTGATTTTAGGTGATTTCTTCAGTAGATTATCCTTCATGTGCATAGGTGGTCTAGGTTCTTCAAAATCTAGGTTAGGAGCACTTAGTGCTTAATTATTAGAGCTCAGAAAAAATGAGAGGAAAATACTTCCTTATATACAAATCTAGGGCACAATCTTCTAGATAGACCGACATAGGAGAATCAAATTCCCTTTAGACCTATACCCCTATAAGTTGACCTATATTAAATATAATTTAAGAATCATTTCCTTGAAGACCAAAATAGTTGACCCGGAAGCAAGAATTAAATCTTTCTGAAGCTCGATATCCAGAAACCCTGGAAACTTGAAATTTGGACCCTGGGTCAGGATCAAGGTCGACTCTGACCTAGGTCAGGGTTGAGGTAAACCTTGAACTAGGTTAGGGTCAAGGTCAACCTTGACCTATAATATTTATGTTGACCCTGAGGTCAAGAACTTCAAATCTGCAGATTAGGATGCTAGAAATAGGCCGTAGAGAAGTGGAAAATGAGACAGAACAAGGGAAGAGTCAGATCCAAGTCAAAGACCCATTCAAGGAGTTTTACATGACCCCAAACCACTTACTCAGAGGGCTAAACCAATCCAAAATGGAAGTGCTTCCATTTTATGACTATACAGGGAGTAATGGAGGTTGAAGCTCAGTTACCTCATCTCGAATTTTGCTTTCTTCCCTTAGAATTTCAAGTCTCAACTTCTTTGCTTCAACAATTTTCTCATAATGAAAATTAAATGCATTTTGGTCAGTTGAAAGACTTTGAGCACTAGCCTTTAGATATTCATCTATTTTTACAATTCTTTCATTATGCTCGGTAGTGAAAGGCTCTAATGTGCATAACTTCTAAACTAGGTTAAAAAATTCTGACATGATTGGTTCCAATGTATCAACAATTTCAGATAGTTTTACCTTGTTCTCAGCCACTTCTTAGCTGATCTTCTATGTGAGCTTGTAATGATATTTCTCTTCTGCTCGCTCTTCCATGATCTTGTCTGCCTTAATGTTCTATGATGTAATGGCATCGGTCAATACTTCTAATTGATCAAGTATTGGTGTACTATGATCAAGTTCAGTACCAGGAACTATTTGAAATAATATCTCCTTGATTTTCTTCAAGACTTGAGAGTTCTTGTGCTCCTTCTTGAGCTTGTCTTGAATTTCTTTCCTCTTGCATAGTTTTGCATACTTGGTGAGTGTGTCTAGATCAAGTGTTCTAGGATCACATGTTGGTATATCTATTACCTCATGAAGTGTAACTGGTGCCTTACTCTTTTTGGTCTTCTTCTCCTTCTGTATGGAGCTAGAATTAGGGGAATGAAGTACCATAGAAAATTCCTTTTCTTGGTTTGATGTACTTGGAGAAGGTTTTGGAGGAGTTGTACCTTTTACTTGTTTCTCTCTATTCACCTGTCAGTTGGTTGTAGATGTCTCTACATCAACCTTATATTTTTATTCAGTTTTCTCTTCCTTGGTGTCCTTGGAAACACTTTGTTTTTCTTCTCCACTTGCATCTTTCTGCTCTCCATATTTGTTTTTATTATCTCCATCTATATATTTTTGTTCATCATTTGTGTTTTTCTTCTCCTCATCACCCTTATCCTTGAATATGCTTGCATTGTGGTCAGGTGACATCTCCTTTTATTCTGAGATGATATTGATAGCTTCTATGATTAGAGGTATTTGTCCTAGTATATTAACTTGTGCAACACCTTGTGTTTCCTATTCCTTTTCTTCTACTTGATCGGTGGTGATATTCACATCTTCATCATTCTTGGGCTCATTGTCAGAATCAATCTCAGTGATGTATTTGATTATGACATCTATAGTATCCCCTAATGATTGTAAGATCTTTGGTATGTCATCCATGACCTTGCTTTCCTATGTTGTCAAGTCAACTAGATTAACATCCCCAGTGTCATTTATCAAGATAGGTGTTGGTTTGTTTTCCAGTTTGTAGTCTGCCTAGTAAAATTTTGAAGTAACCTTTCATTCCTATGCTTAAAAGTTGAAAGTCATGTTTGAAATTGCTTAAATATCTCTGTAAATAATGTTTTCAGCCCTAAAAATAGTGAAAAATATCAAAAAACCTAAGCCCTAGGTTTGTTTCCCTTTGAAAATGGCAAAAATCTCTAAAAATATCAGTTGAGTTTCTATTTTAAGTTACTTTTTCATAACTTACGTCTGAGAATAAAGCATGTGATTAAAATGTTAGTCTCTTAGTCTCATGAAGAAAACTAAATATTACATCCTATCTAGAGACTCAGTGAAAGGCTTTGGTCGCGTTATCTCCTGATAAAAAGAATATGCCCTGGCAGATATTGAGACTTAACACAGACTGTTCATCTCAAATCAAATCTCACTATGGTTGGGTTGTCTCTAAATAAACCCTAAAGTTTAAAATTTATCTAGCGACACTGAGTTTACATAGTCGCTAGGTCTCCTAGTCAAACTTGAATTAAAATTCAGTTTCAATGTTAGTATTGTCTCCTAGTCATGAAAGAAGTCATGGGTTAAGTTAAGAATCAATAGACTTGGCGATAAGCACATGATGAAATTCAGATCCAATGGCACTCGCGAGGTCACGGTAAGAGTTTGAAAAGTAAAATGAGATCTTGCAATCAGGAGATGAAGAGAAAGATGAGAAATGTGTTCATCAGTCACGTAGTCTCTAATAAAAATACAAAATTAAGGATACACCTAGTGACTTGGAAATAGCAGTCGCAAAGTCTCTTGAAGAATTAGGGTTTTCTATGAGGATCTGGAAACTTGGCGCCAACTGTTAGATGTAGAAAGAAAGGAATAACAATGGTAGTCACATTATCTCTAGATGGAAATCATAAAATTAAAAATATACAATGATAAAGAGACAAAGGTATTTGTCATTTGGTCTCTAGATAAACTATGAGTTAAAAGATTGGTTCCGCGACAAAGAGATATAACTGTCACCAAGTCTCTGGATGTAAGCTAAGGTTAAAGAACAATTAGTAAAAGGATTAGTCATGGTGTCTCCAAAATAACATGAGTTAAGTGAAAACATTGAGTGATAAGGAGATAACCGTTGATCTAAAGATTGATCCAACGATAGTTGCTAAGTCTCGGTATGAAACTACAGTTAGAGTGAATATTTTGTGACAAGGAGATTACACAGTCGCGAGGTTTCCAGAAGCAGAACTAGAGTTAAAGTGAAGACTTTTCTTTGGTGCCATGGTGGACATTTTCTAGCCAATATATTTTTAGAGATTTATGCTAGATGGAAAAGTGGCCTAGTTGTGTTTAATGATAGCCAATCAGATTTGATTTTGATCTATTTTCAAATTTTATAAGGTTTAAATAAGAAAAATACACTCATTGATAATTGATTGCATGTCAGTTTGAAATGCCATGGCTAGAAACAAAATTGATGTCACAGTATGTAAACTAATGGTGGAAGTGATTGAATTGTAAGTTTACCAGTTTTGAAGAGATGGCTGCATTGATTTCTCAGATATAAGTAAGTGTATCCATTGTCATTTTATTTTACCAGCTTCCAAGTTCTCAGAGCTAAGAGTTTTATAAAAGTTCAACATTTTCCAAGAAGAGAAGAGTTTTCCAACACTGTGTTTTGAAAGAAGTGATTTCCTAGTTCAGAATTGAGAAGGAATTGTGATTGATAGTGTTTTCAGTGCTCAAAAGTTCAATTTACAAAGTAATTGACAGCTTGTCATGAGGGTTTGTAGGAGATTTGTTTCAATATCGGTAATATAAATTGGAACAGAGCAAGATGAGTCAAGCAGTGAGTGTAGCATCTACCAGTGGGAGAAGTGGTGATGCTAATGATGATATGAAAGGGAAGCACAAATATTCTGAAGAATTCATCTCCCTATTGCCAGGATCAAGCCAGAATAGAAAGATAAGTGCTGATACCCTCATAGATGATTTACATTTCATTAGGGATTCAAAAACCCTAGGATCTTGTAGTTATTCCCTGTTCAACTATTTTTTATAATAATAGTGATGAAGTTGTGCCTATCTCAAACCCATGGACCTGTGGATTGGCCAAATTTATTGTCCTTGACATCTTTGTAGATGCTGATTTTATCTTAGAGATGGCCAGTAGGTATGATACCCTAACAAAAACAATCAAGAGGGATGACAAGAAAGCCCTAGTTACCCTAGACAAAAATTCATTCATGAGAGCCTTCAATGTATACCATCCCATGGCCACATAGATCAATTTGAAGAGTTTAGAGAATAGGTATACAAAGGAGTCTATTATTTCTTCCAAATTGATTCAAGAGCATAATGTGCCAAGGAGAATGAAGAGTTATATAACACCCATCCCAGCGACCGCCCCTTACTACTACAAGGACCTGAACTTCTATATGAAGTATATATCATATGTACTATGCAGAGTGTTAGGAAAGGATGGAAGACCAGAGAAAATTACCTTAGACATCCTTATGATGGTTTTGGATATGTAGAGCCCTCACACAAGTACCAACTATGATTATATTCAATATATCATAGAGAAAAACATCAGTGATTCATTGATATACAGAACAAGAAGGACAATCCCAGATTCATGCATTACTCTACTTTAATGCATTTGATCTTATACTACAATTTTCCCATTATGAAATGTCAGTGTTTAAGGCCTCAAAGATTTCACCAGAACCATGCCAACCCTATTCAATTTTGGCTGAGAGTGTGGAATTACACCTTGAGGGAACATGAGTTTTGTGCCTTTGAAAATTGGATAGTATATCCAATTCTTAAGTGCTTAGGTGTCAAAAAGACAAGGCTACTAGTCAAGGTTATATAACTGCTCAGGCCATGACAATATCTTGATAAGTGGCTAGGAGATCACAACTGGGGTGACTTCTAATATGAGAAGAATTTCACATTGATCAGGGTATATGGTTGCACTCACCCACACCATGTTTTTCCATTCCATGTGCCACCAAGGATTGCAACAATGGAATTCATCAGGAAACTAATTTTGATAGATAAAAAACACCTTGCTCCTCACAGGAAGGGTACATTTACCCCAAGGCAGTTCAAGATTAATAATTTTATAATTGGAAAGAGAGCATTAGACCCAGTGAATAATTGGATGGGCCATTACAAAATGAATGTGGCCCTTTACAGATACATTGACATAGAAGGCTTCATTTTGAGTGCCAAAAGGTTGCTGACACCCACCATTCCATATACAAAGGACCATGAGGAATGCATGGAGGAAGACATAATAAGAAATATATTGGAGGATGAGGAGGTTGATAAGAGGGCTGAGAATTTCAATAAGTCAATGGACTTACAGAGATAGGTAAAGAGAAAGGGCATTAGTTTTGGGGGTTTCTTCCTAGATCTACCATATTTAAAAAGGATGGATGCCATGATTGAGTCTCATACTCTGTTATGCAACCAATTGGAAGATGCACTAGTGGTGCTAGAGAAGGGTCACAAGGGGAACTCATCATCAGAGTATGATGAAGATAGTGATGAAGAATACTCAGTACCTAGCTCCCCTCCACTTAACCAAGCATTTTCTGAAGAACAAGCAACTGAGGGTGAGAATATAATTTACCTAACAAAGGTTTCTGAAACTGAGGTTACCAATGAGCCCCCACCAAAAAGACAAAGAGTTGAAACAAGGGAGCCATCATAGAAAAGGGAAAATAAGAAAGACAAAATTGGTGCTCTTATTACTAGAAATAGAGCATATGACCATCAGTTGAGGATGAAAATAAGAGAAGGAAATAAACTGTAGAAAGATGAAGAAGAGGAAGTGGAGTTACCTATTATGACCTGCATAGATGAAAGATTGATAAATAAGGATCAATTCCTAAAGGATGACAATTTCATAAAGACCAAGGAATTCAAATATTTCCTCATTTGGAACAAACAAAAATAGGTCAGTGCACAATTGCAGTTGGCAGGAGGTGACCCAATGACCAGAGAGGCTCTACAAACACTATAGGATTATGATCCTGAATCAGAGCAGATCACACCTAAGGAGGAAAGACAACTGGTCAAGGCCAGTGGTATGTTATTAGTAGAAGGGTGGGATTTGGCCTCTTCCTTAATTATAGACCAAATTAGGAAGCAACCTGATGTAAAATTGTCATCAGAAACACAGGTTGGGGAATTGATCAGAAGATTTGGATACAATCCAAAATCCTAGGCATTAGCAATGTGGAGCCTAGCTCCAAAATATAAAAATCTAGCCCTAATAAACATTCAGGAGAAAATGGAAGGAAATAAGATCATCTGGTCAGTCTAGAACATAGGAGACTTGGAGATTTCCCAAGTTCTCACCCATTTTTCTCAACTGAATGAGACCAAAGTAGTCCAAATGTCTGAGAAAATGAAGAATCTCACTAGTGATATTGTCAAAGACAAGGAGCTGGGGCTAATCAAGATCAAAGCACAAGAAAAAATGATAGCAGAGCTTACACAAAAATTGCTAGACAAGCTAGAAGCCACTCCTATAGAGCCAAAAGAGGTAGAGGATGGTGAGATCCAAACAGAGGAAACATAGGATACATCAGCAAAGAAAGAGAAAGATGTTAGGGAGCACAATGATGTTGTATTGGGTGCACTAACACAAATTTTGCAACATAGAGTAGATACAATAAAAAATAAGATTGACTTAGTATATGGAGCCTATGGCAAATTGCCAGGCTTACAAGTAGAGGTAAACAATTTTATTAAAATTTTGAATCACTATTATGCAACATGGTCTAGCCTACTAGAGATAATAACCCAGGTTGGGACTGAGATATCAAAAATAGGAGCCACCTTGTCATTTTTTAAAGGAAAGGCTAATTAAATAGAGGCAAGGCTGAATATGTTTGGTCCAAGCTACAATAAATTTGTGCCTCCAATCAAATCAGAGGATAATTAGATCAAGCCACTAGGGCTATGGGGCTTAGATTTGGACACTGTATTGACAATTAAAGAAGTTTATGTTTCTAATGAAGGAGAGCTAGATATGGAGAGATTTAATAATATTCTGGATGAAGCAATTAAGGCAGAAACATATTTGTAAAGAAGAAATGTACTAACCTTAAGATATGACAGATCTGTAGAATGCTATTTTTAGGGGTCTATACTCTATTTCTAGAAAACCTAAATCCTGTTCTAGAATAGAAATGTAGAGATGAACAAAACCCAAAAATATTTTTCCAATCTGACACAGTCCTATGAAAAAGTTTGACTTTGACCCCAAAATGTCACCATTGACCCCAAAATCTTGACCTTGGCCCCAAAATGTCACCCTTGAACCCAAAATCTTGACCTTGACCCCAAAATGTCACCCTTGACCCTAAAATGTTGACCTTGACCTACAAAGCTCTGATGGAAAATCTATTCAAAGATCCCAAAAGTTTGCCAAAAAGGGTATTCAAATCTGCACTTTAATTCGCTGTCCTGAACCTGTACCTGCAAGAAAAATGGTTTGTTTGTTGGGGGGGAGGGGTTTTTCTTGGTCAAACCTCAGTTTTAGAATTAACCTCAAATATATAATTGAAATTTTATAAGTAAACAAAGTAAATAAACAAATTCACATTGCTTGTATAGAAGCCCTTAAGGTGGATTCAAATCAGTGGATCCACAAGTATGTATGCACCAAATGGATTTAGAATGTAGAATGTAGAATTTATAATGTCTCAAATCAATTTCTTGTAAATCTTCAACACCAATGTTGAATGGATCTTGGAAGAGGAAAAGGCTTAGAGGAATGTAGTTGAAGAAATATTCAACAAGAGGGCTCCATAGAGATTGAATCCTTCAATGGCTACCAATGGATCTCCTTGATGACTTGGATGCTTGAATGCTTGAGAGTAGATGCTTACTTAAATGTATTATTTCTTCTTATCTTGAAATTAGTTGATGGTTCTTTCTTGATGATCATTTTTGTGGTTAGAGAGTCTTAGTAAAAATGAGAGGAGAAAGCTTCCTTTTATATGAAATTAGGTAACAATCTTCTAGAGTGGCCAACATAGGAGAATTAAATTCCCATTAGACCTGTACCCTTAGAAGTGGACCTATATTAAATATAATTTAAGATTCATCATTTCAGAACCCAAAATAGCTGACCCAAAAGCGGGATTTAAACTTTTTCGAAGCCCGAGATCCAGAAATCTTGGAAATCTGGGATTTGGACCAAAAGTCAAAAAAAGGTTGATTGTGACCTACGTCAAGGCCGAGGTCAAAATTGACCTAGGTCAAGGGTGAGGTAAACCTTTAACTAGGTCAAGGGTGAGGTCAACCTTGACACATAAAGGTTGATTTTGACCCTAAGGTCAAAAATCATAGTTTTCAACTTTGGATGTCAGAAATAGGCTAGAAAAGTGGGAAATGGGGTAGAATAGGGGAAAAAGATAGATCCAAGTCAAATAACCATTCAAGGTGATTGAAATGACCCCAAAACACTTACTCGGAAGGCTAAATAGGTCTATAATGGAAGTGCTATGATTTTATGACTATACATTTAGCCCCCACTTTAGCAAGAGTATGGACTCAATGCAAACTCTTGGTAAAGGAGATCATGAAGAAAAGATAATCTTATTCAAATCAAAAGGGACAAAGGAATCCTTAAGCCCCCAGGGACTTAAGTATTTATCAACCCTAAGATCACCATAAGAGAGACATCATCAGTCAAAGAGAAAGAGAGAGAGAGGAGTGGTTAGCTTGCCTAGTAAGATGTGTGTATCTCACTGTGAACCACAAAAAGGATAGGATGGCCCACCAAGAAAGTAATTGATACTCACCCTATAAAGTTGTGTGCCTTCTATGTCTTTGTGCATGTATGTAGTGCATCTTTTGATGGCTTTTATGAAGTACCCATGGATCCATATTCGTATATCACCATGGAATACATTTGTAAAATGCGTATCTCTTAAGGATTTAGCAACTTATGTGCATTACCTTCCGAGGATTTAGCATATTGAATTGTAATTGAATGTGCATCTCTTTAGGATTTAGATACTTATGTGCATTACCTTCAGAGGATTTAGCATGTTGAAAAACAAAATATTAGAACAAAAAAGCATAATATAGAATGAGGGAGGCCGTATGTATGCCCTCTCCTTAAGATGGCAAAGTACATACTATTTTGACATGTTAAGGAAAGAAAAGAACAAGGATAAAGCCTTCTTCAACATCAAGACAATATGCATAGACAAAACCCAGTCCAAGCCAAGAAGGTCATAGCTCCTATGAGGCCATGGAAGGGACGAATGCAAAGGGATATCATGCAAGAAGTGAAAAAGTAACCCTTGTGAGGGATAGAACACTATTTAGTTTCCAAGTTGAGAGATTTATCTACCATGGAAACCCAATGTAAAACAACAAAATAGGTTGTGATAAAGGACATAGATCCTCAATGCAAACCAAAATGTTCATGTATGATTGGATATCACATAATAGATAGATACTACTTAACTAAGGGAAAAGTGAATCCCGGAAAGACAAAAAAGAAGGAGATGTCATCCTTGCCCCCCAAGCATGGGAACAAGGGTGAAAGGGGACCTATTATATTGCTCACAATACTTTGCAAGACAATGAGCTCCAAAAGATTATGATAACATTGTTTACATAATGTGGAGTTCCATAATAGGAACATAAATGTTATTTAGAGAAAATAGGATTGAAATAAAACTCATTGCCACATGATATATAAATAACTTTACTATCAATGAGCTGCCTAATTTTATAATGTAAAGCTTAACATTCATTAGTAGAGTGATCATGAAATCTATTATATAAACAAAAAGGAAGAGTCTTCAAGTGTGGAATATGTTTCTTTTTTTTTTTTAGGTTTAGTAATCATCTTAGCATGAAGGAGTTTAGGCAAAAGATCTTCTTGGTCAAATTCCTTCATAGGTTCATCATGTTTTGAAGTGTTATTTGAGATGTTGTTAATATTGATGTATTGTTGAGGATAAAATCCCAATCCATAAGAATGTTCATGCCCTCCATTCTATAAGGGCATTTGAATTCCCTGTTTATGCTTACCACATCCTTGACCATGGAATCCTTGTTTAACTAGTAAATGATAACCAAGACCATAACAAGAAGCCATATCAGAAGGGGTCAATGGAACTTTAGTAGTCACTATGTCATTAATAGTAGGTTTGATAGATTCATAGTGGGTAGAAGTAGTGACAAAGTTATTACATTTAGGTAATGAGAAGTAGAAGCAAAGATTTGTTGTTCAAACTCTCTTTGTTACTTCATAAAATCAAGATCAGAAACCTTATATTCTCCAATAAAGGTAGGATTAAAATCCAAGGTTCCCAAATAATCTTTAGGAAAGGCATTAGAGGAAGAAGGATTACTATTAGGAATAGGATTATGGTGGGTTTGAATGTTCAAACAAGGATTTGGTGTATCATATGCATGAAGTGTATAAACCATGTTATTGCGAATAAACTTGACTTTACGGTGAAGGGTGGAAGGAAAAACATGCATCTCATGCAACCAAGGTCTACCCGAAAGGAGGTTATAATTAAGAGGTCCAAGAATAACATTAAAAGGAGTATTTAGGATGACCGAACCTACTTTGATAGGTAAGGTAATGATGCCCAAAGTGTTCTGAGCATGTCCATGCTACAAATATTAAGCCCAAATCCATTATCAATCAAGGTCCTACGAATAATACTCTTATTTATAGTAACACCAACCTTAAGGGCGTCATATTACTTTTGAACTTCTTTAGAAGGTAAATCCTTTTGAGAAAATACAATGTCAGGAGGACCCAAGGTAACATAAATGCATTGTAAGAAGGAATTGATGTTATCTTGGTTAGGAGGTGGAGTGGAAAGAGTTTCTAGAGATTTTTGCAAGGATTCATGGTAGGTAGGTGAAGTTTGAAGAATCTCCCATAAAGAAATCTTGGTAGGGGTATTGCGCATTTGGTTTATCATATCATACTCCATGTTAGGAAGACGAGGTGGAGGAGGAAGAATGGTTTGAGAAGGTGATAAAGAAGTAGGAACCACCAGATTAGGTTGATGGTTATTCCTTGTATGATAGGTGTGAGCTATCGAATCTTGATCATTGAAAGTCTCTAAAGATTCCATAGGTTTACCTTTGATAGTAATGCAAGGACAACCTTTTATAGTCAACAAGGGTTTTGGATAAACCATGTTAGTTATCTCAACACTACAAATAGATTCACAAGAAGGAAGAAAAGAAGAAATCAAGGGAATTCATATCATTCTCCACTAATGTCTCATCATGAGAAGGAATCCCAAATGGAGGTAAAGCATCTATAATGTCTCCTTATTTCTCTAAAATGTCTTCACAAGAGGAGTGTGTTTTAGAAAAAGAGTCACCATTATGTATGAATATGTCATCTATTAATAAATCACCCTTTTGTATCAAAGAATCTTCACAAGGAGGGGATAAATCAATGTCTTTATTTGAGGGTTCATTCCAAAAATGAGGATAATCCACAATGGCTTCATGAGGAAGAGAGTAATCAACATCTAAATTCAAAGGTTCATCCCAAATAGGAGGATTATATTCTAAAGTAGGCTCATAGGAAAGACATATATTAGGAGAAGAATTAACATCAATCCTCAAATCATCTCCATAAAGATAAATATGATGAAGAGAAAGATTAAATTCATCTTCTTGCTCTAATATATCCTTACAAGGTAATACAAGAGAGGACAAAGCAACATCACATGCACTAAATAAATTCTTTCTAGGTGTAACACCATGCAATGGTAAGGTAAGAGGAGGATGTTGTTTAATCACAAAATTTATATAAGGATGTTTGGAAAACACTTGAAACAACTTGTGCAACATGATAATGAATAAAGAAATGCATAGAAAATAGATTTAAATATATCCAAATGCATTGAAATGAAATCTATAATAATGAAAAATGTAAATGTTTTTGTATTTTTAAAGAAATTTGTGATTTTTAATTTTTCATATATAAATGCAAGAGCATAAAATAAATCTAATTTTAAATGCATGTAAGATCTAACACAAGATGCAAATCTAACACCAAAAATAAAGCGTTGTCTATCACGGGTTCACCAAAATGTAAAGAAGAAATGTACTAACCTTAAGATATGGAAGATCTAAAGAATGATATTTTTGGGGGTCTATACTTTGTTTCTAGAAAATCCAAATCTTGATCTGGAATAGAAACATAGAGATGAAAAAAACCCAGAAATCTTTTTCCGATCTGACACAGTCCTGTGAAAAAGTTTGACCTTGACCCCAAAATGTCACCATTGACCCCAAAATCTTGACCTTGACCCCAAAATGTCAACCTTGACCCTGAAATCTTAACCTTGACCCAAAAATTTCACCCTTGACCCCAAAATGTTGGCCTTGGCCTTCACATCTTTGATGGAAAATCTATTCGCGGATCCCAAAAGTTTGCCGAAAAGGGTAACTAAATTTGCACTTTAATTCGCTGTCCTGAACCTGTACCTACAAGAAAAATGGTTTGTTTGTTGGGGGGGAGGGGTTTTCCTTGGTCAAACCCTAGTTTTGGAATTAACCTCAAATATATAATTGAAATTGCATAAGTAAACAAAGTAAATAAACAAATTCACCTTGCTTGTATAGAATCCCTTGTTGTGAATTTGAATCTGTGGATCCACAAGTATGTATGCACCAAATGGATGTAGAATATAGAATGTATAATTTAGAATGTCTCAAATCAATTGCTTGTAAATCTTCAACACCAACTTTAATGGATCTTGGAAGAGGAAGAGGCTTAGAGGAATGTGGATGAAGAAATCTTCAACAAGAGGGCTCCATAGAGCTTGAATCCTTAAATGGCTACCAATGGATCTCCTTGATGAATTGGATGCTTTAATGCTTGAATGCTTGAGAGTATATTATTTCTTCAATGGATTATTTCTTCATAACTTGCACTTAGTTGATGGTTCTTTCTTGATGATCATTTTTGTGGTTAGAGAGTCTTAGTGAAAATGAGAGGAGAAAGCCTCCTTTTATATGAAATTAGGGCACAATATTATAGAGTGACCAACATAGGAGAATTAAATTTCCACTAGACCTATACCCTTAGAAGTGGACCTATATTAAATATAATTTAAGATTCATCATTTCAGAACCCATAATAGCCGGCCTGGAAGCGGGATTTAAACTTTTTTGAAGCCTGAGATCCAAAAATCCTCAAAATCTGGGATTTGGACAAAAATTTAGAAAAGGTTGAATGTGACCTAGGTCAAGGGTGAGGTCGACCTTGACCTAGGTCAAAGGTGAGGTCTACCTTGACCCAGAAAGGTCGATTTTGACCCTGAGGTCAAAAATCACATTTTTTAGTTTTGGATGTCAGAAACAGGTTGGAAAAGTGGGAAATGGGACAAAATAGGGGGAAAAGCTAGATCCAAGTTAGAGACCCATTCAAGGTGCTTGACATGACCCCAACCCACTTACTCAGAAGGATAAACTAGTCTACAATGGAAGTGCTTCCATTTTCTGACTATACAAAACTATATTTTCTTCTTCTTGCATTTTCATTTCATTTAACTTACCTCTTAAACTTTCAAATTTAGCTCTCAGCACATTTGTGTCACCTCCATAGATGGTTTCTAGGGAATCCCACATCTTCTTTACATTTGTACAATTCTTTATGGCTTCAAACTCATGATAGTTCAGAGATGATGCAATCTCCAACAATGCTTGATTGTGTTCCTTCTTTTCTCTTAATTGTGCAGCTGTGGCAGGTGTAGTGGGGGCTACATAATCATGTTCCACATAATTCTTAGAAGAATCACCAATACCAGCTAGATTAAAATTCATCAAAATCTACCATGCAGGGAAGTTATCTTTGTTCAACTTTGGTACCTCCTTTTTATACATCTTGATATTTTGCTCCAAGTACCTTGAAACTGTTTTCAAGAGACCAAAGCTCTGATACCAATTGTTAGAATGAATTTAGAATAATTGAGAGGGGGGTGAATGAGTTATCCTCAGGTCTAGATTTACCAAATTAAACTTTATACCACTTTGAACAACTCAGATCTGTTTGGTAGCAATAGCATAAATCAACAACATACATATACAATTTACTGTTCAGATGTAATCAGCTTGTAGAAACTTAATAGTAAAACACAACATAAAAATTCACACAAGTTGACACTAGTATTTAATGTGGAAACCCACTATGGGAAAAACCACCAATAACATGCTATCAAGTTTTCACTCTTCTGAAGTGAGCTCTGTTAGGAGCCAACCCTGTTAAAGGTTACAAAACACATTGCTAAATGTGACCTGGTTAAAGGATTTAATCACCCTGTCAGGAGTGGCCTTGTTAGAGGACTTAGAACATTCCACCTGAAAGTCACCTTGCTTAAAGGATTTATACAATGACTATTAGGTCAACCTGGTTAAAGGATTATGACTAATAAAATGGTTAGAAAGTAATCAACAAGTGTGATGTGATACATACAAATTACATTCCAAATCCATATCCAATTCACCTCTAACACTAATTCATTGAGTGGCCTTCATTCTCTTTTCAATCTTTAGATCTGCTTGGAAATCCGTCAAGCAATCACTCTTGCAACTCTCTGCTTCTCTGCTCAGCCTTCTTTGCTAGATTATGCCAATCAGTCAATTAACTATGCAATCCTCCTACATAAAAATCACCCATACCATTCAAGAATAACCCCTTGAGGTTATCTTATACCTCTTCATCTAGCTCAAATAAATACTTTTCCACTTAATCAAGATTGTAGATCTTAGGTTAGGTAAGATCCAACGGATATTTCCATATTTACATTTAATTTACTTCTCCAAAGAAATCACTAATTAACTATTTGATCCATGCATTAATTACAATTACCCGTGCATTTAAATAGTGTGAACCAATCATGCTTATCCTTAATTAACTTTACATATCCCAAAAAATTCAATTATGTCGGCCAAAGATCTCAAATCTCAACAATTACCAAAATACTGCGCTCCACCAACACAATGTTCTTCTGCTAGGTCATCACTGGTTTTCTTGGCAATTTACTGGTGCTTGGTCATCACTGACTTCGCTTGGCACAAACTGTTCTCAGTAAACTATCATCAAGAGATAAACAACACATTACTTTTCCAATGTGCCAAATGATCAAGTACCCTTGTGATTTCCCATAACTCAACCACTTCACTTGGTCTTCTTGTTATCCTTGTCTTCAAATATTTTTCAACAATCAATAGATATGGTACTCAAATAGATAGCAATAGTCTTACCAATTAAGGTTTGACATCAATGAAAAAACAACAATTTTTCCCATTGTAGCTTTGGAACAAATATTAGGTGGGTTTTCCTCTGATTGTGCAAAATTGAAACTTTTTTGTGACACGTTTTACATTCGGGAGCAAAATTGAAACTTTAAATTAATATTTCAAATGAGTTCGGATCTTCGTAAAATTTAAAATGGAAGCATTTGACATCAAAATATTAGGTGATATTTCCTCTGATTTTGTAAAATTGGAATTTTTTTTGACACGTTTTACGTCCGGAGCAAAAATTGAAACTTTAAATTAATATTTCAAATGAGTTCCGACCTTCGTGAAATTTAAAATGGAAGCATTTGACATCAAAATATTAGGTGGGTTTTCATCTGACTGTGCAAAATTGAAACTTTTTTGAGACACGTTTTTAATTTTGGGAGAAAAATTGAAACTTTAAATTAATGTTTCAAACGAGGTCGGATCTTTGTGAAATTTAAAATGGAAGCATTTGACATCAAAATATTAGGTGGGTTTTCCTCTAACTGAGCAAAATTGAAACTTTAAATTAATATTTCAAACGAGCTCTGAACTTCATGAAATTTAAAAGGGAAGCATTTGACATCAAATTATTAGGTGTGATTTCCTCTGATTGTGTAAAATTGAAACTTTAAATTAATATTTCAAATGAGTTCAGATCTTCGTGAAATTAAAAATGGAATCATTTGATCTCAAAATATTAGGTGGGCTTTCCTCTGATTAAGAAAAATTGAAACTTTAAATTAATATTTGAAACGAGCTCCGATCTTTGTGAAATTTAAAATGGAAGCATTTGACATCAAAATATTAGGTGGGTTTTCCTATGATTGTGTAAAATTGAAACTTTAAATTAATATTTCAAACAAGCTCGAATCTCCATGAAATTTAAAATAGAAGCATTTGACATCAAAATATTAGGTGGGTTTTCCTCTAATTGAGAAAAATTGAAAATTATAATTAATATTCAAACGAGCTCCGATGTTCGTGAAATTTAAAATGGAAGCATTTTTAATCAAAATATTAGGTGGGTTTTCCTCTGATTGTGCAAAATTGAAACTTTTTTGTGACACATTTTACGTTCGGGAGCAAACTTGAAACTTTAAATTAATATTTCAAATGAGCTTGGATCTTTGTGAAATTTAAAATGGAATCTTTTGACATTAAAATATTAGGTGGGTTTTCCTCTGATTGTGCAAAATTGAAACTTTTTTGTGACACATTTTACGTCCGGAGGCAAAATTGAAACTTTAAATTAATATTTCAAACAAGCTTCGATCTTCGTGAAATTTAAAATGGAAGCATTTGACATCAAAATATTAGGTGGGTTTTCATTTGATTGAGTAAAATTGAAACTTTTTTGTGACACGTTTCTAAATTTGGGGCAAAATTGAAACTTTAAATTAATATTTCAAACGAGTTCGGATCTTCGTGAAATTTAAAATGGAAGCATTTAACATCAAAATATTAGGTGGGTTTTCCTCTGATTGAGCAAAATTGAATCTTTAAATTAATATTTCAAATGAGCTCCAATCTTCGTGAAATTTAAAATAGAAGCATTTGACATCAAAATATTAGGTGGGTATTCCTCTGATTGTGTAAAATTGAAACCTTAAATTAATATTTCAAACGAGCTCATATCTCCATGAAATTTGAAATGGAATCATTTGACATCAAAATATTAGGTGGGTTTTCCTCTTATTGAGAAAAATTGAAACTTTAAATAAATATTTCAAACGAGCTCCGATCTTCGCAAAATTTAAAATGGAAGTAATTGACATCAAAATATTAGGTGGGTTTTCCTCTGGTTGTGTAAAATTGAAACTTTAAATTAATATTTCAAACGAGCTTGGATCTCTGTAAAATTTAAAATAGAAGCATTTGACATCAAAATATTAGGTGGGTTTTCCTTTGATTGAGCAAAGTTGAAACTTTAAATTAATATTTTAAACGAGCTCCGATGTTCATGAAATTTAAAATGGAAGCATTTGACATCAAAATATTAGGTGGGTTTTCCTCCGATTGTGGAAAATTGAAACTTTTTTGTGACATGTTTTAAGTCTGGGAGGAAAATTGAAACTTTAAATTAATATTTCAAACGAGCTCAGATCTTTGTGAAATTTAAAATGGAAGCATTTGACATCAAAATATTAGGTGGGTTTTCCTTTGATTGTGCAAAATTGAAACTTTAAATTAATATTTCAAACGAGCTCCGATCTTTGTGAAATTTAAAATGGAAGCATTTGACATCAAAATATTAGGTCGGGTTTCCTCTGATTGTGTAAAATTGAAACTTAAAATTAATATTTCAAACAAGCTCGGATCTCCATGAAATTCAAAATAGAAGCATTTGACATCAAAATATTAGGTGGGTTTTGCTCTGATTGAGAAAAATTGAAACTTTAAATTAATATTTCAAACGAGCTTCGATGTTCGTGAAATTTAAAATGGAAGCATTTAACATAAAAAAATATTGGGTGGGTTTTCCTATGATTGTGAAAAATTGAAACTTTTTAGTGACACGTTTTACGTTCGGGAGCAGAATTGAATCTTTAAGTTAATATTTCAAAAGAGCTCGGATCTTTGTGAAATTTAAAATGGAAGCATTTGACATCAAAATATTAGGTGGGTTTTTCTCTGATTGTGCAAAATTGAACCTTTTTTGTGATACATTTTACGTCTGGAGGAAAAATTGAAACTTTAAATTAATATTTCAAATGAGCTCGGACCTTCATGAAAGTTAAAATGGAAGCACTTGACATCAAAATATTATGTGTGTTTTCATCTGATTGTGCAAAATTGAAACTTTTTTGTGACACATTTTTACGTTTGGGAACAAAATTGAAACTTTTTTGTGACACATTTTTACGTTTGGGAACAAAATTGAAACTTTAAATTAATATTTCAAACGAGCTTGGATCTTCGTGAAATTTAAAATGGAATCATTTGACATCAAAATATTAGGTGGGTTTTCCTCTGACTAAGAAAAATTGAAACTTTAAATTAATATTTCAAATGAGCTGCCATCTTCGTGAAATTTAAAATGGAAGCATTTGACATCAAAATATTAGGTAGGTTTTCCTTTGATTATGTAAAATTGAAACTTTAAATTATTATTTGAAACGAGCTCGTATTTTCATGAAATTTAAAATGGAAGGTTTTGACATCAAAATATTAGGCGGGTTTTTTTCTCTGATTGAGCAAAATTGAAACTTTAAATTAATCTTTCAAACAAGCTCCAATCTTTGTGAAATTTAAAATGGAAGCATTTGACATCAAAATATTACTTGGGTTTTCCTCTTATTGTTTAAAATTGAAACTTAAAATTAATATTTCAAACGAGCTCGGATCTGCATGAAATTTAAAATAGAAGAATTTGATATCAAAATATTAGGTGGGTTTTCCTCTGATTGAGCAAAATTGAAAATGTAAATTAATATTTCAAACAAGCTCCGATGTTCGTGAAATTTAAAATGGAAGCATTTGACTTCAAAATATTAAGTGGATTTTCCTCTGATTGTGCAAAATTGAAACATTTTTGTGACACGTTTCACGTCTAGGAGTGGAATTGAAACTTTAAATTAATATATCAAATGAGCTCTGATCTTGGTGAAATTTATAATGGAAGCAGTTGACATCAAAATATTATGTGGGTTTTCCTTTGATTGTTAAAAATTGAAAATTTTTTCTGACACATTTTACGTCCGGATGGAAAATTGAAACTTTAAATTAATATTTCAAACGAGCTTCAATCTTCATGAAATTTTAAATGGAAGCAATTGACATAAAAAGATTAGGTGTGTTTTCATCTGATTTTGCAAAATTGAAAGTTTTTTGTGACACCTTTCTACATTTGGGAGCAAAATTGGAACTTTAAATTAATATTTCAAACGAGCACAGATTTTTGTGAAATTTAAAATGGAAGTATTTGACATCAAAATATTAGGTGGGTTTTCGTATGACTGTGAAAAATTGAAACTTTAAATTAGTATTTCAAACGACCTCCAATCTTTTTGAAATTTAAAATGGAAGCATTTGACATCAAAATATTAGGTGGGTTGTCCTCTGATTCTGTAAAATTGACACTTCAAATTAATATTTCAAATGAGCTCGGATCTTCATGAATTTTAAATGGAAGCGTTTGACGTCAAGATATTAGGTGGGTTATCGTTTGATTGAGAGAAATTGAAACTTTAAATTAGTATTTCAAACGAGCTCCAATCTTCGTGAAATTTAAAATGGAAGCATTTGGCATCAAAATATTAGGTGGGTTTTTCTCTATTGTGTAAACTTGAAACTTTAAATTAATATTTCAAACGAGCTCGGAACTCCATAAAATTTAAAATAGAAGCATTTGACATCAAAATATTAGGTGGGTTTTCCTCTAATTGAGCAAAATTTAAACTTTTTTGTGACACGTTTTACGTCCAGGAGCAAAATTGAAACTTTAAAATAGTTTTGAAACAAGCTCGGATTTTCATGAAATTAAAAATGGAAGAATTTGAAATCAAAATATTCGGTGGGTTTTCTTCTGATTGTGGAAAATTGAAACTTTTTTGTGACATGTTTTACGTCTGGAGGCAAAATTGAAACTTTAAATTAACATTTCAAATGAGCTTTGATCTTTGTGAAATTTAAAATGGAAGCATTTGATATTAAAATATTAGGTGTTTTTTCAACTGATTCTGCAAAATTGAAAATTTTTTGTGACACGCTTTTATGTTTGGGAGCAAAATTAAAACTTTAAATTAATATTTCAAATGAGCTCGGATCTTTGTGAAATTTAAAATGGAAGCATTTGACATCAAAATATTAGGTGGGTTTTCCTCTGAATGAGAAAAATTGAAACTTTACATTAATATTTCAAATGCTCTCTGATCTTTGTGAAATTAAAAATGGAAGCATTTGACATCAAAATATTAGGTGGGTTTTCCTCTGATTGTGTAAAAATGAAACTTTAAATTAATATTTGAAATGAGCTCGGATCTTCATGAAATTTAAAATGGAAGCATTTGACATCAAAATATTGGGTGAGTTTTCCTCTGATTGAGCAAAATTGAAACTTTAAATTAATATTTAAAATGAGCTCTGATCTTCCTGAAATTTAAAATGGAAACATTTGACATCAAAATATTAGGTGGGTTTTCCTGTGATAGTGTAAAATTGAAACTTTAAATTCATATTTCAAACAAGCTCAGATCTCTGTGACATGTTTTACGTCCGGGAGGAAAATTGAAACTTTAAATTAGTATTTCAAATGAGCTCGAATCTTCGTGAAATTTAAAATGGAAGCATTTGACATCAAAATATTAGGTGGGTTTTCCTCTGATTGTGCAAAATTGAAAATTTTTTTGTGACACGTTTTACGTCAGGAGGAAAAAATAAAACTTTAAATTAATATTTCAAAAGAGCTCCGATCTATCATGAAATTTAAAATGGAAGCATTTGACATCAAAATATTAGGTGGGTTTTCATCTGATTGTGTAAAATGGAAAGTTTTTTTGACATGTTTTTACGTTTGGGAGCAAAATTGAAACTTTAAATTAATATTTCAAATGAGCTTAGATCTTTGTGAAATTTAAAATGGAAGCATTTGACATAAAAATATTAGGTGGGTTTTCCTCTGATTGCGTAAAATTGAAACTTATAATTAACATTTCAAACGATCTCAGATATTAGTGAAATTTAAAATAGAAGCATTTGACATCAAAATATTAGGTGGGTTTTCCTCTGATTGAGCAAATTTGAAACTTTAAATTAATATTTCAAACGAGCTCAGATCTTCATGTAATTTAAAATGGAAGCATTTGACATCAATATATTAGGTGTGTTTTCCTCTGATTGTGTAAAATTGAAACTTTAAATTAATATTTCAAACGAGCTCGGATCTCCATGAAATTTAAAATAGAAGCATTTGACATCAAAATATTAGGTGGGTTTTCACTTGATTGAGGAAAATTGAAACATTAAATTAATATTTCAAATGAGCTCCGATGTCATGAAATTTAAAATGGAAGCATTTGACATAAAAATATTAGGTGGGTTTTCCTCTGATTGTGCAAAATCAAAACTTTTTTTTGACTGTTTTACGTTCGGGAGCAAAATTGAAACTTTAAAATAATATTATAAATGAGCTCGGATCCTTGTGAAATTTAAAATGGAAGCATTTGACATCAAAATTTTAAGTGGGTTTTCCTCTGATTGTGTGAAATTGAAACTTTAAATTAATAGTTCAAACGAGCTCCGATGTTCTTGAAATTTTAAATGGAAGTATTTGACATCAAAATATTAGTTGTGTTTTCCTTTGATTGTGCAAAATTGAAACTTTTTTGTGACACGTTTTACATCTAGGAGAAAAATTAAAACTTTAAATTAATATTTTAAATGAGCTCGGATCTTCATGAAATTTAAATGGAAGCATTTGACATCAAAATATTAGGTGGATTTTCCTCTGATTGTGCAAAATTGAAACTTTTTTGTGACACGTTTTACGTCTAGAGACAAAATTGAAACTTTAAATTAATATTTCAAATGAGCTCCGATCTTCCTAAAATTTAAGATGGAAGTATTTGACAACAAAATATTAGGTGGGTTTTCATCTGATTGTGCAAAAATGAAACTTTTTTGTGACACATTTTTACATTTGGGAGTGAAATTGAAACTTTAAATTAATATTTTTAAAGAGCTATGTTCTTCGTGAAATTTAAAATGGAAGAATTTGACATCAAAATATTTGGTGGGTTTTCCTCTGATTGTGTAAATTTGAAACTTTAAATTTATATTTCAAACAAGCTCAGATTTTGGTGAAATTCAACATAGAAGCATTTGACGTCAAAATATTAGGTGGGTTTTCCTCTGATTAAGAAAAATTGAAACTTTAAATTAATATTTCAAACGAGTTCTGATGTTTGTGAAATTTAAAATGGAAGCATTTGACATCAAAATATTAGGTGGGTTTTGCTTTGATTGTGGAAAATTGAAACTTTTTTGTGACATGTTTTACATCAGGAGGAAAATTGAAACTTTAAATTAATATTTCAAACGAGCTCTGATGTTCATGAAATTTAAAATGGAAGCATTTGACATCAAAATATTAGGTGGGTTTTCCTTTGATTGTGCAAAATTGAAACTTTTTGTGACACGTTTTACGTTGAGGAGCCAAAAACTCAATCTTTAAATTATTATTTCAAACGAGCTCGAATCTTCATGAAATTTAAAATGGAAGCATTTGACATCAAAATTTTAGGTGGGTTTTCCTCTGATTATGTAAAATTCAAACTTTAAAATAATATTTCAAACGAGCTCGTATCTCCGTGAAATTTAAAATAGAAGCATTTGACATCAAAATATTAGGTGGGTTTTCCTCTGATTGAGAAAAATTGAAACTTTAAATTAATATTTCAAATGAGCTCTCATGTTCGTGAAATTTAAAATGGAAGCATTTGACATCTAAATAGTAGGTGGGTTTTCCTCTGATTGTGCAAAATTGAAACTTTTTTTGTTACACATTTTACGTCGGGGACAAAAATTAAAACTTTAAATTAATATTTCAAATGAGCTTAGATCTTCGTGAAATTTAAAATGGAAGCATTTGACATCAAAATATTAGGTGGTTTTCCTCTGATTGTGCAAAATTGAAACTTTTTTTGTGACACGTTTTACCTCTAGAGGCAAAATTGAAACTTTAAATTAATATTTCAAATGAGCTCGTATCTTTGTGAAAATTAAAATTGAAGCATTTGACATCAAAATATTAGGTGGGTTTTCATCTGATTGTGCAAAATTGAAACTTTTTTGTGACACATTTTTAGGTTTGGGAGCAAAATTGAAAATTTAAATTAATAGTTCAAATGATCTCGGATCTTCGTGAAATTTAAAATGGAAGCATTTGACATCAAAATATTAGGTGGTTTTTCCTCTAATTGAGGAAAACTGAATCTTAAAATTAATATTTCAAAGCAGCTCCGGTCTTCATGAAATTTAAAATGGAAGCATTTGACATCAAAATATTAGGTAGGTATTCCTCTGGTTGTGTAAAATTGAAAGTTTAAATTAATATTTCAAACGAGCTTGGATCTCTGTGAAATTTAAAATATAAGGATTTGACATCAAAATATTAGGTGGGTTTTCCTCTGATTGAGCAAAATTGAAACTTTAAATTAATATTTCAATCGAGCTCCGATGTTCGTTAAATTTAAAATGAAGCATTTGACTTCAAAATATTAGATGGGTTTTCCTCTGATTGTGCAAAATTGATTATTTTTTGTGACATGTTTTACATCTGGGAGCAAAATTGAAACTTTAAATTAATATTTGAAACAAGCTCAGATCTTTGTGAAATTTAAAATGGAAGAATTAGACATAAAAATATTAGGTGGGTTTTCCTTTAATTGTGCAAAATTGAAATTTTTTGTGACATATTTTTACATTTGGGAGAAAAATTGAAACTTTAAATTAATATTTCAAATGAGCTTGGATCTTCGCAAAATTTAAAATGGAAGCATTTGACATCAAAATATAATGGTGGCTTTTCCTCTAACTGAGCAAAATTGAAACTTTAAATTAATATTTCAAACAAGCTCGGATCTTGGTGAAATTTAAAATGAAAGCATTTGACATCAAAATATAAGATGGGTTTCCCTCTGATTGTGTAAAATTTAAATTTTAAATTAATATTTCAAATTAGCTCAGATCTTCATGAAATTTAAAATGGAAGCAGTTGACATCAAAATATTAGGTGGGTTTTCCTCTAATTTAGCAAAATTAAAATTTTATATTAATATTTCAAACGAGCTCCGATCTTCATGAAATTTAAAATGGAAGCAATTGACATCAAAATATTAGGTGAGATTTCCTCTAATTGTGTAAAATTGAAACTTTAATTTAATATTTCAAATGAGCATGGATCTCAGTGAAATTTAAAATAGAAGAATTTGACATCAAAATATTAGGTGGGTTTTCCTCTGATTGAGAAAAATTGAAACTTTAAATTAATATTTCAAATGAGCTCTGATGTTTGTGAAATTTAAAATAGAAGCATTTGACATCAAAATATTGGGTGGGTTTAATTGAAAGTTTTTTGTGACACTTTTTACGTTTGGGAGAAAAATAGAAACTTTAAATTAATATTTCAAACAAGGTTGGATCTTCATAAAATTTAAAATGGAAGCATTTGACATCAAAATATTAGGTGGGTTTTCCTCTGATTGTGCAAAATTGAAACTTTTTTGTGACACATTTTACGTCCGGAGGCAAAATTGAAACTTAAAATTAATATTTCAAATGAGCTCTGATCTTCGTGAAATTTAAAATGGAATGATTTGACATCAAAATATTAGGTTGGTTTTCAACTGATTGTGCAAAATCAAACAATTTTTATGACACATTTTTACGCTCGGGAGCAAAATTAAAACTTTAAATTAATATTTCAAACGAGCTCAAATCTTTGTGAAATTTAAAATGGAAGCATTTGACATCAAAATATTAATTAGGTGGGTTTTCCTTTGACTAAGAAAGATTGAAACTTTAAATTAATATTTCAAACGAGCTTCGATCTTCATGAAATTTAAAATGGAAGCATTTGACATCAAAATATTAGGTGGGTTTTCCTCTGATTGTGTAAAATTGAAACTTTAAACTAATATTTCAAATAATTTGGATGATTATAAAATTTAAAATGGAAGCATTTGACATCAAAATATTAGGGGGGTTTTCCTCTGATTTTGCAAAATTGATACTTTTTTGTTACACTTTTACGTCCAGGAGCAAAATTGAAAATTTAAATTAATATTTCAAACGAGCTCGGATCTTTGTGAGATTTAAAATGGAAGCATTTCACATAAAAATATTAGGTGGGTTTTCCTCTGATTGTAAAAATTTAAAATTTTTTTGTGACACATTTTACATCAGAAGGCAAAATTGAAACTTTAAATTAATATTTCAAACAAGCTTAGATCTTCGTGAAATTTAAAATGGAAGCATTTGACATCAAAATATTAGGTGGGTTTTCATCTAATTATGCAAAATTGAAACTTTTTTGTGACACATTTTTACGTTTGTGAAAAAAAATTGAAAGATTAAATTAATATTTTGAACGAGCTCAAATCTTCATGAAATTAAAATTGGAAGCATTTGACATCAAAATATTAGGTGGGTTTCTTCTGACTAAGCAAAATTGAAAATTTAAATTGATATTTCAAATGAGCTATGATCTTCATGAAATTTAAATTGGAAGCATTTGACATCAAAATATTAGGTGGGTTTTCCTCTGATTGTGTAAAATTGAAACTTTAAATTAATATTTCCAAAAAGCTCTGATGTTCATGAAATTTAAAATGGAAGCATTTGACATCAAAATATTAGGTGGGGTTTCCTCTGATTGTGCAAAATTGAAACTTTTTTGTGACACGTTTTACGTCTGGGAGCAAAATTGAAAATTTAAATTAATATTTCAATTAAGCTCATACCTTCGTGAAATTTAAAATGGAAGCATTTGACATCAAAATATTGGGTGGGTTTTCCTCTGATTGTGAAAAATTGAAACTTGTTTGTGACACATTTTACATCCAGAGGAAAAATTGAAACTTTAAATTAATATTTCAAATGAGCTTCGATCTTCGTGAAATTTAAAATGGAAGCAAATTTGACATCAAAATAATAGGTGGGTTTTCATTTGATTATGCAAAATTGAAACTTTTTTTGTGACACATTTTTACGTTTGGGAAAAAAAATGAAACTTAAATTAATATTTCAAACGAGCTCGGATCTTCATGAAATTTAAAATGGAAGCATTTCACATTAAAAATATTAGGTGGGTTTTCCTCTGACTGAGCAAAATTGAAACTTTCAATTAATATTTCAAAGGAACTTCGATCTTGGTTATATTTAAAATGGAAGCATTTGACATCAAAATATTAGGTGGGTTTTCCTCTGATTGTTTAAAATTGAAATTTTAAATTAATATTTTAAACAAGCTCAGAATTTTGTGAAATTTAAAATGGAATCATTTGACATCAAAATATTAGGTGGGTTTTCCTCTGATTGAGCAAAATTGAAACTTTAAATTAATATTTCAAACGAGCTCGGATCTTCATGAAATTTAAAATAGAAGCCTTTGACATCAAAATATTAGGTGGGTTTTCCTCTGATTATGTAAAATTGAAACTTTAAAATAATATTTCAAATGAGCTCGTATCTTTGTGAAATTTAAAATAGAAGCATTTGACATCACATTATTCGGTGGGTTTTCCTCTGATTGAGAAAAATTGAAACTTTAAATTAATATTTCAAACAAGCTCCGATGTTTGTGAAATTTAAAATGGAAGCATTTGTCATCAAAATATTAGGTGGGTTTTTCCTCTGATTGTTCAAAATTGAAACCTTTTTGTGACAATTTAAATTAATATTTCACATGAGCTTAGATCTTCATAAAATTTAAAATGGAAGCATTTGACATGAAAATATTAGGTTGTTTTCCTCTGATTGTGCAAAATTAAAACTTTTTTTGTGACTTGTTTTACGTCCGGAGGCAAAATTGAAACTTTAAATTAATATTTCAAACGAGCTCCGATCTTCGTGAAATTTAAAATGGAAGCATTTGAAATCAAAATATTAGGTGGGTTTTCATCTGATTGTGCAAAATTGAAAAAAACTTGTGATACATTTTTATGTTTGGGAGCAAAATTGAAACTTTAAATTAATATTTCAAACGAGGTCGGATCTTCATGAAATTTAAAATGGAAGCATTTGACATCAAAATATTAGGTGGGTTTTCCTATGATTGAGGAAAATTTAAACTTAAAATTAATATTTCAAAGGAGCTCTAATCTTTGTCAAATTTAAAACGGAAGCATTTGACATCAAAATATTAGGTGGGTTTTCTTCTGATTGTGTGAAATTAGAACTTTAAATTAATATTTCAAACGAGCTTGGATCTCCGTGAAATTTAAAATAGAAGGATTTTACATCAAAATATTAGGTGGGTTTTCCTCTGATTGAGAAAAATTGAAACTTTAAATTAATATTTCAAACGAGCTCCGATCTTCATGAAATTTAAATTGGAAGGATTTGACATCAAAATATTAGGTGGATTTTCCATTGATTGTGTAAAATTGAAAGTTGAAATTAATATTTCAAACGAGCTCGAATCTCTGTGAAATTTAAACTAGAAGCATTTGACATTAAAATATTAGTTGGGTTTTCCTCTGATTCAGCAAAATTGAAACTTTAAATTAAAATTTCAAATGAGATCCCATCTTTGTGAAATTTAAAATGGAAGCATTTGACATTAAAATATTAGGTGGGTTTTCCTCTGATTGTGTAAAACTGAAACTTTAAATTATTATTTGAAAATCTAAATTAATATTTTTATGTCAAATGCTTCCAATTTAAAATAGAAGCATTTGACATCAAAATATTTGGTGGGTTTTCCTCTGATTGAGCAAAATTCAAAGTTTAAATTAATATTTCAAATGAGCTCTAGTGTTCATGAAATCTAAAATGGAAGCATTTGAGATCAAAATATTAGGTGGGTTTTCCTTTGATTGTGCAGAATTGAAACTTTTATGTGACACGTTTTACATCTGGGAGCAAAATTGAAACTTTAAATTAATATGTGAAACGAGCTTGGATCTTCGTGAAATTTAAAGTGGAAGAATTTGACTTCAAAATATTAGGTGTGTTTTCCTCTATTTGTGCAAAATTGGAACTTTAAATTAATATTTCAAATGAGCTCTAATCTACGTGAAATTTATAATAGAAGGATTTGATATCAAAATATTAGGTGGGTTTTCCATTGAATGAGAAAAATTGAAACTTTAAATTAATATTTCAAATGAGCTCCGATGTTCGTGAAATTTAAAATGGAAGTATTTGACAACAAAATATTAGGTGGGTTTTCCTCCGATTGTGCAAAATTGAAACTTTTTGTGACACATTTTACATTTGGGAGAAAAAGTGAAACTTTAAATAAATATTTCAAACAAGCTCAGATCTTCATGAAATTTAAAATGGAAGCATTTGACATCAAAATATTAGGTGGGTTTTCCTCTAATTGTGCAAAATTAAAAATTTTTTGTGACACATTTTACGTCATTAAATTAAAACATCATTGTGAAGCATTTTTATGTTTGGGAGCAAAATTGAAACTTTAAATTAATATTTCAAACGGGCTCGGATCTTCATGAAATTTAAAATGGAAGCATTTGACATTAAAATATTAGGTGGGTTTTCCTCTGACTGAGCAAAATTGAAACTTTAAATTCATATTTTAAACCAGCTCCGATCTTCATGAAATTTAAAATGGAAGCATTTGACATCAAAATATTAGGTGGGTTTTGCTTTGATTTTGTAAAATTGAAACTTTAAATTAATATTTTAAACGAGCTTGAATCTTTGTGAAGTTTAAAATGGAAGAAGTTGAGATCAAAATATTAGGTGGGTTTTCCTTAGATTGTGTAAAATTGAAAATTTAAATTAATATTTCAAACATGCTCGGGTCTCCATGAAATTTAAATAGAAGCATTTGACATCAAAATATTAGGTGGGTTTTCCTCTGATTCACCAAAATTGAAACTTTAAATTAATATTTCAAACAAGCTCTAACGTTCATGAAATTTAAAATGGAAGCATTTGAGATCAAAATATTAGGTGGGTTTTCCTCTGATTGTGCAAAATTTAAACTTTTTTGTGACACGTTTTACGTCCGGGAGAAAAATTGAAACTTTAAATTATTATTTCAACCGAGCTCGGATCTTCGTGAAATTTAAAATGGAAGCATTTGACATTAAAATATTAGGTGGGTTTTCCTCTGATTGTTCAAAATTGAAATTTTTTTGTGACACATTTTACGTCTGAAGGAAAAATTGAAACTTTAATTTAATATTTCAAAGGAACTCCTATCTTTGTGAAATTTAAAATGGAAGCATTTGACATCAAAATATTAGGTGGGTTTTCATATGATTGTGTAAAATTGAAACTTTTTTGTGACACATTTTTAGATTTGGGAGCAAAATTTAAACTTTAAATTAATATTTCAAACGAGCTTGGCTCTTCATGAAATTTAAAATGGAAGCATTTGGCATCAAAATATTAGGTGGGTTTTCCTTTGACTAAGCAAAATTTAAACTTTAAATTAATATTTCAAACGAGCTCCAATCTTTGTGAAATAAAAAATGGAAGCATTTGACATATAATTATTAGGTGGGTTTTCCTTTGATTATGTAAAATTGAAACTTTAAATTAATATTTCAAACGAGCTCAAATCTTCATGAAATTTAAAATGGAAGCTTTTGACATCAAAATATCAGGTGGGTTTTCCCCTGATTAAGAAAAATTGAAACTTTAAATTAATATTTCAAATGAGCTCGAATCTTTGTGAAATTTAAAATGGAAGCATTTGACATCAAAATATTAGGTGGGTTTTCCTTTGATTGTGTAAAATTGAAACTATAAGTTAATATTTCAAATGAGCTCGGATCTCTTTGAAATTTAAAATGGAAGCATTTGACATCAAAATATTAGGTGGGTTTTCGTTTGATTGAGCAAAATTGAAACCTTAAATTAATATTTCAAACAAGCTCTGATGTTCCTAAAATTTAAAATGGAAGCATTTGACATCAAAATATTAGGTGGGTTTTCCTCAGATTGTTCAAAATTAAAACTTTTTTGTGACACGTTTTACGTTTGGAGGCAAAACTGATACTTTAAATTAATATTTCAAATGAGCTCCGATCTTCATGAAATTTAAAATGGAAGCATTTGACATCAAAATTTAGGTGGGTTTTCATCTGATTGTGCAAAATTGAAACTTTTTTGTGACACATTTTTACGTTTGGGAGCAAAATTTAATCTTTAAATTAATATTTCAAATGAGCTCTGATCATCATGAAATTTAGCATGGAAGGTTTTGACATCAAAATATTCGGTGGGTTTTCCTTTGACTGAGAAAAATTGAAACTTTAAATTAATATTTCAAACCAGCTCCAATCTCGGTGAAATTTAAAATGGAAGCATTTGACATCAAAATATTAGGTTGGTTTTCCTCTGATTGTGTAAAATAGAAAATTTAAATTAATATTTCAAAGGAGCTCAAATCTTCATGAAATTTAAAATGGAAGCTTTTGATACAAAATATTTGGTGGGTTTTCCTGTAATTGAGAAAATTGAAACGTTAAATTAATATTTCAAACAGGCTAGGATCTTTGTGTTATTTAAAATGGAAGCATTTGACATGAAAATATTAGGTGGGTCTTCCTTTGATTGTATAAAATTGAAACTTTAAATTAATATTTCAAATGGGCTCGGATCTCTGTGAAATTTAAAATAGAAGCATTTGACATCAAAATATTAGGTAGGTTTTTCTCTGATTGAGAAAAATTGAAGCTTTAAATTAATATTTTAAACAAGCACCAATGTTTGTGAAATTTAAAATGGAACCATTTGACATCAAAATATTAGGTGGGTGTTTCCTCTGATTGTTCAAAATTGAAACCTTTTTTTGACACGTTTTACGTCTGGGAGCAAAATTGAAACTTTAAATTAATATTTCAAACAAGCTCGGATCTTCCTGAAATTTAAAATGGAAGCATTTGACGTCAAAATATTAGGTGGGTTTTCCTCTGATTGTTCAAAATTGAAACTTTAAATTAATATTTGAAATAAGCTCCAATGTTCATGAAATTTCAAATGGTGGGTTTTCCTCTGATTGTGCAAATTTGAAAAAATTTTGTAACACATTTTTACATCCAGGAGAAAAATTGAAACTTTAAATTAAAATTTCAAACGAGCTTGGATCTTCATGAAATTTTAAATGGAAGCATTTTACGTCAAAATAATAGGTGGATTTTCCTCTTATTGTGCAAAATTGAAAATTTTTTGTGACAGGTTTTACATACGGAGGCAAAATTGAAACTTTAAATTAATATTTCAAACAAGCTCCGATCCTCATGAAATTTAAAATGGAAGCATTTGACATAAAAATATTAGATCGGTTTTCATCTGATTGTGCAAAATTGAAAATTTTTTGTGACACATTTTTATTTTTGGGAGCAAAATTGAAACTTTAAATTAATATTTTAAACGAGGTCAGATCTTCATGAAATTTAAAATGGAAGCATTTGACATCAAAATGTTAGGTGGGTTTTCCTCTGATTGAGAAAAATTGAAACTTTAAATTAATATTTCAAACGAGCTTCGATCTTTTTGAATTTAAAATGGAAGCATTTAAAATCAAAATATTAGGCGGGTTTTCCTCAGATTATGTAAAATTGAAACTTTAAATTAATATTTCAAATGAGCTCGGACCTCTGTGAAATTAAAAATAGAAGCATTTGACATCAAAAGATTAGGTGGGTTTTCCTCTGATTGAGAAAATTTGAAACTTTAAATTAATATTTCAAACGAGCTTTGATGTTCGTGAAATTTAAAATGGAAGCATTTGACATCAAAATATTAGGTGGGTTTTCCTCTGATTGTGAAAAACTGAAACTTTTTTATGACACATTTTACGTCTGAAGGCAAAACTAAAAATTCAAATTAATATATCAAACGAGGTCTGATCTTCATGAAATTTAAAATGGATGCATTTGTCATCAAAATATTAGGTGGGTTTTCATCTGATTGTCCAAAATTGAAACTTTTTTGTGACACATTTTTATGTTTTGGAGAAAAAGTGAAACTTTAAATTAATATTTCAAATGAGCTCGAATCTTTGTGAAATTTAAAATAGAACCATTTGACATCAAAATATTAAGTGGGTTTTCCTCTGACTGAGCAAAATTCAAACTTTAAATTAATATTTAAAACAAGCTTCGATATTCATGAAATTTAAAATGGAAGCATTTGACATCAAAAAATTAGGTGGGTTTTCCTCTGATTGTGTAAAATTGAAACTTTAAATTAATATTTCAGACGAGCTCAGATCTTCCTGAAATTTAAAATGAAAGCATTTGATATAAGAATATTAGGCGGGTTTCCCTCTGATTGAGCAAAATTGAAACTTTATATTAATGTTTCAAACCATCTATGATCTTTGTGAAATTTAAAATGGTAGCATTTGACATCAAATTATTAGGTGGGTTTTCCTCTAATTGTGTAAAATTGAAACTTAAATTATTAGGTGGGTTTTCCTTTGATTGAGCAAAATTGAAACTTTAAATTAATATTTCAAATGAGCTCTGATCTTCGTGAAATTTAAAATGGAAGCATTTGACATCAAAATATTAGGTGGGTTTTCCTTTGATTGTGTAAAATTGAATCTTTAAATTAATATTTCAAATGAGCTCAGATCTCCATGAAATTTAAAATAGAAGCATTTGACACCAAAATATTAGGTGGGTTTTTCTTTGATTGGACAAAATTGAAACTTTAAATTATTATTTCAAATGAGCTCCGATGTTCATGAAATTTAAAATGGAAGCATTTGACATCAAAATATTAGGTGGGTTTTCCTCTGATTCTGCAAAATTAAAACTTTTTTGTGACACGTTTTACGTATGGGAGCAAAATTGAAACCTTAAATTAATATTTCTAATGAGCTCAGATGTTCGTGAAATTTCAAATGGAAGCATTTGACATGAAAATATTAGGTGGGTTTTCCTCTGATTATGCAAAATTGAAACTTTTTTGTGACACGTTTTACGTTCGAAGGCAAAACTGAAACTTTAAATTAATATTTCAAATGAGCTCCGATCTTCGTGAAATTTAAAATGGAAGCATTTGACATCAAAATATTAGGTGGGTTTTAAATTGATTGTGCAAAATTGAAAATTTTTTGCGACACTTTTTTTTTTCATTTGGGAGAAAAATTGAAACTTTAAATAAATATTTCAAACAAGCTCGGATCTTTGTGAAATTTAAAATGGAATCATTTGACATCAAAATATTAGGTGGGTTTTCCTTTGACTGAGAAAAATTGTAAATTTAAATTAATATTTGAAACGAGCTTTGATCTTTGTGAAATTTAAAGTAGAAGCATTTGACATCAAAATATTAGTTGGGTTTTCCTCTGATTGTGTAAAATTGAAATTTTAAATTAATATTTCAAACAAGCTCAGATCTTCATGATATTTAAAATAGAAGCATTTGACATCAAAATATTAGGTGGGTTTTGCTCTGATTGAGCAAAATTGAAACTATAAGTTAATATTTTAATTGAGCTATGATCTTCGTGAAATTTAAAATGGAAGCATTTCACATCAAAATATTAGGTGGGTTTTCCTCTAATTGTGCAAAATTGAAACTTTAAATTAATATCTCAAACGAGCTCGGATCTCTGTTAAATTTAAAATAGAAGCATTTGACATCAAAATATTAGGTGGCTTTTCCTTTGATTGAGAAAAATTGAATCTTTAAATTAACATTTCAAACGAGCACCGATGTTCATAAAATTTAAAATAAAAGCATTTGAAATCAAAATATTAGGTGGGTTTTCCTCTGATTGTGCAAAATAGAAACTTTTTTATGACATGTTTTACGTCCGGGAGAAAAATTAAAACTTTAAGTTAATATTCCAAATGAGCTCAGATCTTTGTGAAAACTAAAATGGATTTGACATCAAAATATTAGGTGGGTTTTCCTCTGATTGTGCAAAATTGAAACTTTTTTGTGACACGTTTTATGTTCAGAGGAAAAATTGAAATTTTAAATTAATATTTCAAACGAGCTTTGATCTTTGTGAAATTTATAATGGAACCATTTGACATCAAAATATTAGGTGGGTTTTCATCTGATTGTGCAAAATTGAAACTTTTTTGTGACACGTTTTTACGTTTGAGAGCAAAATTAAAATTTTAAATTAATATTTCAAACGAGCTCGGATCTTCATAAAATTTAAAATGGAAGCAATTGACATCAAAATATTAGGTGGGTTTTCCTCTGATTGAGCAAAATTGAAACTTTAAATTAATATTTCAATCGAGCTCTGATCTTCATGAAATTTAAAATAGAAGTATATGACATCAAAATATTAGGTGGGTTTTCCTCTGATTGTGTAAAATTGAAACTTTAAATTAATATTTCAAATGAGCTCTGATCTCCGTGAAATTTAAAATAGAAGCATTTGACATCAAAATATTAAGTGGGTTTTCCTTTGATTGAGAAAAATTGAAACTTTAAATTAATATTTCAAACGTGCTCTGATGTTCATGAAATTTAAAATGGAAGAATTTGACATCAAAATATTAGGTGGGTTTTCCTATGATTGTGCAAAATTGAAACTTTTTTGTGACCTGTTTTACGTCCGGGAGCCAAATTGAAACTTTAAATTAATATTTCAAACGAGGTTGGATCTTCATGAAATTTAAAATGGAAGCATTTGACAACAACATATTAGGAGGGTTTTCCTTTGATTGTGCAAAATTGAAACTTTTTTGTGACACCTTTTACGTCTGGAGGCAAAATTGAAACTTTAAATTAATATTTCAAACGAGCTCTGATCTTCGTGAAATTTAAAATGGAAGCATTTGACATAAAAATATTAGGTGGGTTTTCCTTTGATTGTGTAAAATTGAAACTTGAAATTAATATTTCAAACAAGCTCAGATCTTTGTGAAATTTAAAATCGAAGCAGTTGACATCAAAATAATATGTGGGTTTTCCTCTGATTGAGTAAATTTGAAACTTTAAATTTATATTTCAAATGAGCTCCAATCTTCGGGTGATCCCACAAAACTGTGTCCCACTTTTTGGCCAACTTTGACACTGAAATGAACATTCTGAAAAAAAACTTTACTTTCAAACATCTATTGTTATTAAACCATTAAGAATTTGAAGATGATGTAAACTAGTGAATTTTAGCATTTTGTTTCTAGTTTATAAATATATATTTTTTAAAAAAATAAAATTTATTTGTATCCATTTTTCCTTCTTCTTAAAAAATTATTTTTATGAAAAATCATGATTTTTCAGGAGTGACACTCACTTTGATCAACATAACTTTTTTTATAAAACTGATAAGAATGTAATTATTTTGAATTTAGGTTTGTAACACAAATATCTAGGGAATCCATTTGGTTTCATTCAATTTGGTTGAATATTTAATAGTTTATTGAGTTATGAAGTGACATTAATTATAATTTGGACATACGTTCACTTGGATTTCTCTAACTCTATCTCTATATATCAAAATTTATTTATTATTTTTTAATAGAAAGGTAACATAAATACCTATTTCCTACATATTTTTCATAATTTTTTCCCCCTAATTTACTATTTTTCCAGAAGCGTTGAACAGAGAAGTTGGTAAATGGTCAGACAGCCTATGTTTAGTAAAACTTAAAAAGAAAAGTCTTAATAAAATCAATATATATATAAATCATAATAATTGGAAAGCTTTCTCAGAGTAATATCATCCTATATTTGGGTTTTTCAAATGAATTTATTTGATCCCACAAAAGGTTAATGTCAAAGTGATTTTTTGTCAGCATTTTGATGGGTTCAAAGGAGACTCGATTATAGGCGTGAGTGAGGAGTAGAGGGATTAGACCAAAGGGATTTTTATCCAAGAGGATTTTATCTAGCCATTTTGAATTTACTCCTTCAAATGGGACCTCTCAAGGCTTAAATCAACATATTTTCTTAAAAATGTGCAATTTCAGCAAAAATCAGGATGTTCAAAAAAGTGGGACACACTATTGTGGGACCACCCCTTCATGAAATTTAAAATGGAAGCATTTGACATAAAAATATTAGGTGGGTTTTCCTCTGATTGTGTAAAATTGAAACTTTGAATTAATATTTCAAACGAGCTCGGATCTACATTAAATTTAAAATGGAAGCATTTGACATCAAAATATTAGGTGGGTTTTCCTCTGATTGAGAAAAATTAAAACTTTAAATTAATATTTCAAATGAGCTTTGATCTTTGAGAAATTTAAAATGGAAGCATTTGACAACAAAATATTAGCTGGGTTTTCCTCTGATTGTGCAAAATTGAAAATTTTTTGTGAGATGTTTAACGTATGGGAGAAAAATTGAGACTTTAAATTAATATTTCAAACGAGCTTGGATCTTCGTGAAAATTAAAATGGTATCATTTTACATAAAAAAATATTAGGTCGGTTTTCCTCTGATTGTGCAAAATTGAAACTTTTTTGTAACACGTTCTACATCCATAGGAAAAATTGAAACTTTATATTAATATTTGAAACGAGTTTTGATCTTCATGAAATTGAAAAAGGAAGCATTTGACATCAAAATATTAAGGGGGTTTTCATCTGATTTTGCAAAATTGAAACTTTTTTTGACACATTTTTTATGTTTGGGAGAAAAATTGAAATTTTAAATTAATATTTCAAACAAGCTTGGATCTTCGTGAAATTGAAAATAGAAGCATTTGACATCCAAATATTAGGTGGGTTTTCCTCTAATTGAGAAAAATTGAAACTTTAAAATAATATTTCAAACAAGCTCCAATCTTCGTGAAATTTAAAATGGAAGTATTTGACATCAAAATATTAGGTGGGTTTTCCTCTGATTATGTAAAATTGAAAATTTAAATTTATATTTCAAATGAGCTCGGATCTTCAAGAAATTTAAAATGCAAGCATTTGACATCAAAATATTAGGTGGGTTTTCCTCTGACTGAGAAAAATTGAAACTTTCAATTAATATTTCAAACGAGCTCTGATCTTTGTGAAATTTAGAATGGAAGCATTTGACATCAAAATATTTGGTGGGTTTTCCTTTGATTGTATAAAATTGAAACTTTAAATTAATATTTCAAATGAGCTCGGATCTCTGTGAAATTCAAAAGAGAATCATTTGACATCAAAATATTAGGCGGGTTGAATTAATATTTCAAACGAGCTTGAATCTTCATGACATTTAAAATGGAATCATTTGACATCAAAATGTTAGTTGGATTTTCCTCTGATTGTGCAAAATTGAAACTTTTTTGTGACACGTTTTACGTCCAGAGGCAAAATTGAAATTTTAAATTAATATTTCAAAGGAGCTCCGATCTTCATGAAATTTAAAATTGAAGTATTTTACATCAAAATATTAGGTGGGTTTTCATATGACTATGCAAAATTGAAACTTTTTTGTGACACATTTTTTACGTTTGGGAGCAAAATTGAAACTTTAAAATAATACATCAAATGAGCTTGGATCTTCATGAAATTTAAAATGGAAGCATTAGACATTAAAATATTAGGTGGGTTTTCCTGTGACTGAGAAAAATTGAAACTTTAAATTAATATTTCAAATGATATTCGATCTTCGTGAAATTTAAAATGGAAGCATTTGACATCAAAATATTAGGTGGGTTTTCCTTTGATTGTGTAAAATTGAAACTTTAAATTAATATTTCAAACAAGCTCAGACCTTCGTAAAATTTAAAATGGAATCATTTGACATCAAAATATTAGGTGGGTTTTCTTCTGATTGAGAAAAATTAAAACTTTAAATTAATATTTCAAACGAGGTTCGATCTTCATGAAACTTATAATGGAAGCATTTGACATCAAAATATTAGGTGGGGTTTCCTCTAATTGTGTAAAATTGAAACTTTATATTAATATTTCTAACATGCTCGGATCTTTGTGAAATTTAAAAGAAAAGCATTTGACATCTAAATATTAGGTGGGTTTTCCTCTAATTGAGCAAAATTGAAACTTTAATTTAATATTTCAAACGAGCTCCAATGTTCATGAAATTTAAAATGGAAGCATTTCACATCAAAATATTAGGTGGGTTATCCTCTAATTAAGCAAAATTGAATCTTTTTTGTGACACATTTTTACAGCTGGGAGCAAAATTGAAACTTTAAATTAATATTTCAGACGAGCTTGGATCTTCATGAAATTTAAAATGGAAGCATTTTAAATCAAAATATTAGTTGGGTTTTCCTCTAATTGTGCAAAATTGAACCTTTTTTGTGACACGTTTTACGTCTTGAGGCAAAATTGAAACTTTAAATTAATATTTTGAACGAGCTCTGATCTTCATGAAATTTAAATTGGAAGCATTTGACATCAAAATTGATGACATGTAACTGATTGAATGTTTAAAGATGTTAAGTTGATGATCATGCAAGGCATTAAATCAGTTAATGTATTGTATTTTCATTGATGTCAACTTGATATAATCTGTATGGTCATGGAAATACTACTAAAGACTTCAAGGAACCAATAAATAAAAGGCTATGCTATCAGTAATGCATATAAGTAAAGTATTCACAAAGTGACTATATACACCGACGGAGTGCACACCGATGGTCAGAGTAAAAGAGCAAAGTCAAAGTGTTGCCCGATGAACAAATGCACAACATAACGATGAACAAAGTCATCGTGTTACACTGATAGAATAGTCAGTTATCGTTGATGAGAAATTGAAGTGTTGACCAAAATAATAGAGAGTTCAGAAATGATGAAATTCTTAGCTATCAAGAGCTAAATATAGACTTAAGTGATACTTATCATTGTTTTAATCGACCAAATGAAGCCGGAGATAAGTAATTGATTTAAATCTAATTTGTATAGTTGGAAAGAAGATCTTTTTGAGATCAAACTACATTTTTTGCTTTAAATCTAAGTGTGAGAATTTTGGATCACGCCAAGATTAAGAAAGCCAACAAATGGTGAATCATGTCTATAAAGAGACAAACCCAATTCATTACAAAGTGTGGGTTGAAGAAGAGAAAAGAGGAAAGATGCTAAATAAATTCTGAAGGAGAAGAAAGTCTTCATTCAGTCTTGATTAACAAGCTAAGGAAAGTGCTAGATTCTACAGACACCAACGAATAGTGAGACAACATCACCAAGCAGAATAGTGTGGAGAAAAGGTAGTAAATTGATTATATTGATCAGAGAGGTAATACACTTACAATAGATCTAAAAATCTACAATTCAAGTTGTATGTGTGAACAAATCACTTTAATGTTTTAGTTTAACCATTGAAGCATCAAGTCTCTTAACCAAGTAGGACTTAACCATCTTCTATAATTGAGATACATCCCAAGGAGTATAAAAAAGTTTGATCATACAAAGTAGCATTTGATATGCCTGATACCTATTGATAGGCCAAGTGAGTGTTTGATCAAGGATGTTAGCATTAGATGCCAGATACTAAGTGACAAACTATCTTTCTAAATCCTCTAACAAGGTCACACCTAACAGTGTGTTTGTAACCTTTAACAGGGTCGACTCTTAACAAGGCTCACTTCAGAAGAGTGAAAATTTGGGGTGCTGGTCCTAGTGGTTTTTCCCTTAGGAGGGTTTCCACGTTAAAAATCCATGTGTTATGTGTTTATGTTTCATTATTTTACTATTTTACATTTTACATATGCAATTTTGGATTGATCAGTATACTATGTTTATTTACTATGTTTCGTTAAATGAATGAATGCTTATTGGTAAACATACAGTAGATGGTTTTACAAAGCATTCCGACAAGTAGTAATTTGATATAAGTAATTGGAGGCATTAATCTTGAAGGACTAAAGATAAATAGAGGCATAATTTGTGGTTATAAGTTTTAAGGGTTGATTTAAGGATTAATTTTTGAGGCCACTGATTCACACCCCCCCTAAGTTATTACTAACAATTTCTATTAGAGCTTGTGTGCTTAGAAGGAAGGTTTCAAGACCTGAGCTAAAGATCACAAGATGAACAGACAAGATGTGCCCAAGCTGAACAAAGACAATTTTGCTTCATGGAAGAGTAGAATAAGACTCCACTTATCAGGTATTGGTTATGATGTTACTCAATACTTAGATACTGAATATGTGTTGCCCACATGAGCACCCACAGTTGAAAAAATGAGAGAGAAGCATGAGCACAACTACATGATGATAGAGCTTTCTTCCTCACTCTCTAATTCATAATTTGAAGATGTCAAAACCTGCAAAACTACAAAGCAGATGTGGGACAAATTGATGCTTGTACATGGTGGTGACAAGAATGTTTTGAGAGCCAAGGCAAAAATCCTTAGAGGAAAGTTTGATGATCTCAAAATGAAAGAAGGTGAAAACATCACACAGTATAGCACAAGAATCAAAGAGGTAGTCAATGATATCCGAGGAGTTGGAGGTGTACTAGAAGAGGATACAGTGGTAAGTAAAATACTAAGAACCTTACTGCCTACTTATTCTATTAGAGTATATGCTATACAAGAGATGGGAGCAGTAGCTAATAACAATGTTACTCTAGACAGTTTGATTGGAAGACTGATTTCATTTGAGATGAATAACTTTGATAATAGTGTCTTACCAAACATAGAGTTTGCATTCAAATCTTCTATGAGAATAATTAAATCAAGTCATAAACACACTACGAGAAAAGATAGTGATATTGAAAGTGAAGAAGAAGATCTTGATGAAATTGAAGCACTTATGGCTAGAAGAATGCATAGAGGCAAAGGTAAATACAAAGGTAAATTACCACTTTTTGTGTTTTAATTGTAAAGAGATTGGACACTTTGCTGCAAGATGTCCTAAAAAGAGAAAATATGATAGAAGTAATGATAGGTCATTTGAAAAGAAGTTTGACAGAGGTGATTAAAGAAGCTACCAAAAATTAGAAAGAAGAGATACCCCAGACTACAAGGACAAAGGAAAGAAGGCCAGTCACCTAGCTAAATGCAAAGATGAAGATACTGACACCGAATCTGATGAAGACATCGAGATGATGCTTATGGTAGTAAGAGATGATTCAGATGATGATGAAGAAAGGTATGTAGAAATAGCACTCATATCTAAAGTTAGTAAAAATAATGTTTGGATCATAGATAGTGGATGCACTCACCACATGACCGGTGATGAGAAAAAGTTTGAGAATTTTGAATACTATAATGGTGGTTCAGTAAGAATGGGTAATGATACAGCTTGTTTAGTTGAAGGTAGAGGAATAGAGTGTAATTTAAGAAAGACACCAAGAAGACACCCTATGAGCTATGGTATGGACATACACCCAATGTAAGTTACTTCAAAAATTTTGGTAGTCAATGTTATATCTTAAAAGATGATAGAAATGAAAAACTTGACTCAAAGAGTGATGAAGGAATATTTCTAGGGTATTCCACCAAGAGCAAGGCTTATAAATGTCTTAACAAAGCCTCTAACAAAATTATTGAAAGTGCAAATGTAAAGATAGATGAATTTGCAAAGAAGAATGAAAAGGAAAGCATAAAAGAACTAGAGGACTACAATAGGTTTGTTTACAATGAAGAACCTAAAACTCTACCCGACCAACAATATAGAGCTCTCGAGAAACAAATCATTGCACCCGAGCATCAGGCTGCAAATACCGACAATCAGGATATTACTCAAGATGATGTACCAAGTGATGGAGAATAGAATGAAGGAGATAATGATGATCAAGATGATAGACAAAGGATTGAACCTATACTTGCAAGATGTGTCAGAAAGAACCGTCTAAAAAACTAGATCATAGGAGATAAGAAAGCTGGTATGAGAAACAAAAGCAAGTCTCTAAATACAAGATGTCTTATTTGTGATTTTGAGCCTAAATCTGTCAATGCTGCTCTTGATAATGATGAATGGATAAGTGCTATGAATGAAGAGATTGAGCAGATAGAGAAAAAAAAGACATGGAAACTTGTACTGAGACTAGATGACAAGAATGTCATCAATACAAAATGGATATTCAGAAATAAATTAAATGAGAATGGAGAAGTCATAAGAAATAAAGAAAGAATAGTATGCAAAGGGTATGCATAGAAAGAAGGGATTGACTATGGAGAGAATTTTTCACCCATTTCTAGGCTAGAAGGAGTGAGAATATTACTTTCTTATGCTGCATATAAAGGCTTCAAGGTATACCAAATGGATGTCAAGTCTGCATTCCTAAATGGAATACTTGAGGAAGAGGTATACATTGAGCAACCAGAAGGGTTTGTTGATCCAGACAAGAGGAACATGGTATGTAGACTACACAAAGCCTTGTATGGATTGAAACAAGCACCAAGAGTCTAGTATGAAAGACTTCATTCCTATCTAATAAATATTGGATTTGTAAGGACTAGTGAAAACAATAATCTTTATTTAAAGGAAGATACTGATGCTAACATTCTGATTGCTGAAATATTTTTTGATGACATCATATTCGGAGGCAATGATATGCTATGCAAATCATTTGCAAAATAAATGAGAAAAGAACTTGAGATGTCTATGTTCGGAGAGATCAAGTTCTTTCTTGGTCTGTAGATCATGCAACAAGATGAAGGTATTTTCATTACACAATCCAAGTACATAAAGGAAGTTCTGAAAATATTCAAGATGGAAGATTCAAAACCAGTTGGAACATCGATGGCTACTAGATGCAAAATAACAAAGGAGGACAAGTCAACAAAGGTAAATCAGACTTTGTACAGATCAATGATTGGAAAACTCATGTATGTTGTACATACTAGACCATATATTGCACATGCAGTAGGAATAGTTGCAAGATTTTATGCTAATCCCAGGGAATCACATATGACTACTGTGAAAAGAATCCTAAGATATCTGAAGATGACCGACGAATATGGCTTATGGTATAAAAGAGAAGGAAAATTTGAATTTAAGGTCTTTACTGATGCTGATTGGGCTAGAAATATTGATGAACAGAGGAGCACAACTGGAGGAGCATTCTTTATGGGTGACAAACTTGTCACATGGTTCAGCAAGAAGAAATGATGCATCTCTCAGTCTACTGTAGAATTAGAGTATGTTGTTGCTGCTACAAACTACTCAAATATTGCATGGATCAAACAGTTACTGGAAGGTATGCATATGAAAATTATTGAACCAGTAATAATCTACTGTGATAATACTAGTGCAATAAACATTTCCAAGAATCCATTCATGCATGCTAAAACAAAGCATATTGCCATCAAGTATCATTATTTGAGAGAAAAAGTTTAGGAAAAGGAGGGATACTTGAGTATGTGCAATCAAAGGAACAATTGTTTGATATCTTCACCAAGCCACTGCCCAAGGATGCATTTGAATACTTGAGAAAAATACTAGGGGTTAGACCCTTGTCTACTAGTCAATAAGATGACTAGAAGGATGCATTAGCCTACATATTATTAGAATATCATTCATGTTGATCAAAGAAGAGAGATGGACTTCAAAGATACATCTATACACAACAAGGTATTCATCTACTCTGAGCACTAGAATTATTACCGATGGATTGAGAAATTCAAGGAATATATTATGGATAGAAAGGATCCGTTTGACATTACTGTCAACTATTTTCTTGAGAAAAATGTTTGTTTGGCATTGCTGTCAAAGGGAGAGATTATATCCATTATCACCTCAGGGAGAGTTATCACCTGAACTATCACATCTGGGAGAGATTATATCATATCCAAAGGAAGAGATATAACCAGAAAGGGAGAGTACATACAAAGGAGGAAAATTACTGACAATAGACATCAAAAGAAGAGAGATCAGTCAAAGGGAGCTAATTTGACATAGAAGGAGAACACATCAAATTAGAGAAAGAAATATTCTACACCTATCCAATGAAGGGATTGAAGACAGACAGAAAGATGCAAGAATCAAATCTAAGCTATATGAGCTTACCGAAAGCCAGACATTTTTAATAGTTACATTAGGAAAGCTTGATGAACCTGTATATTTCAGATTTTATTAGCAATAGTATAGTATGATAATGTAGTATGTTGTCATCAATGCCAAAGGGAGAGATTAATGACATGTAACTGATTGAATGTTTGAAGATGTTAAGTTGATGATCTTTTAAGGCATTAAATTGGTTAATGTATTATATTTTCATTGATTTCAACTTGATATAATCTATATGGTCATGGAAATACTACTAAATACTTCAAGGAACCAATAAATAAAAGGCTATGCTATCAGTAATGCATATAAGTAAAGTATTCACAAAGTGACTATATACACCAATGGAGTGCACACCGACGGTCATAGTAAAAGAGAAAAGTCACAATGTTGCCCAATGAACAAATGCATAGCATTACTGATGAACAAATTCAGTGTTGCCCGATAAGCAAAACATAGTGTAACCTGATGAAAAGAATACAATGTTGCCTGATGGAAAAGACAAAGGATGGAGATCCCAATGACAATTGAAGTCACATCGACAGAATAGTCAATTATCACTGATGACAAATTGAAGTGTTGACTGACAGAACAAAGAGTTGAGAAATGACAAAATTCTTAGCTGTAAAGAGCTAAATATAGACTTAACTGATACTTATCATTGTTTTAATTGACCAGATAAAGCTGATTTGTACAATTGGCAAGAAGATCTTATTGAGATCAAACTGGAGTTTTTTTCTTTAAATCTAAGTGACAAGAATTGTGGAACATGCCAAGATCAAGAAAGCCAAGAAATAGTGAATCATGTCTATAAAGAGACAAACCAAATTCATTACGAAGTGTGGGTGAAGAAGAGAAAAGAGGAAAGATGCTAAAGAAATTCTGAAGGAGAAGAAAGTCTTCATTCTGTCCTGATCAACAAGATGAGGAAAGAGATAGATTCTGAAGACACCGATGAACAGTGAGACAACATCACCAAGCAGGATAGTGTGGAGAAAAGGTAGTAAATTGATTATATTGATCAGAGAGGTAATGCACTTACAATAGATCTAAAAAATCTGCAACTCAAGTTGTATGTGTGAACAAATCACTTTAATGTTTCAGTTTAACCATTGAAGAATCAAGTCTCTTAACCGAGCAGGACTTAATAGTCTTCTATTGTTGAGATACATCCCAAGGAGTATCAAAAAGTTTGATCATACAAAGTAGCATTGGATATGCCCGATACCTATTGACAGGCCAGGTGAGTGTTTGATCCAGGATGGTAGCATTAGATGCTAGATACTAAGTGACAAACTATCTTTCTAAATCCTCTAACAGGGTCACACCTAACAGTGTGTTTGTAACCTTTAATAGGGTTGGCTCTTAATAGGGATCACTTTAGAAGATTGAAAATTTGGGGTACCAGTCCTAGTGGTTTTTCCCTTAAGAGGGTTTCCATGTTAAAAATTCATGTGTTATGTATTTATGTTTCATTATTTTACTATTTTACATTTTACATATGCAATTCTGGATAGATCAGTATAGTCTATTTATTTACTGTGTTTCGGTAAATGAATGACTACTTATCAGTAAACATACAGTTGATGGTTTACAAAGAATTCTGACAAGTAGTAAGTGGATATAAGTAATTGGAGGCATTCATCTTGAAGGACTAAAGATAACTAGAGGTATAATTTGTGGTTATAAGTTTTAAGCATTGATTTAAGGATTAATTTTTGAGGCCACTGATTCACTCCCCCCCTCTCAGTTATTACTAACACAAAATATTAGGTGGGCTTTTAACTGATTGTGCAAAATTGAATATTTTTTGTGAGACGTTTTTATGTTTGGGAGCAAAATTGAAACTTTAAATTAATATTTCAAATGAGCTCAAATCTTCATGAAATTTAAAATGGAAGCATTTGACATCAAAATATTAGGCGTATTTTCCTTTGATTGAGCAAAATTGAAACTTTAAACTAATATTTCAAACAAGCTCTGATCTTCGTGAAATTTAAAATGGAAGCATTTGACATCAAAATATTAGGTTGGTTTTCCTCTGATTATGTAAAATTGAAACTTTAAATTAATATTTCAAGCGAGCTTGGATCTTCGTGAAATTTAAAATGGAAGCATTTGACATCAAAATATTAGGTGGGTTTTCCTCTGATTGAGCAAAATTTAAACTTTAAATTAATATTTGAAACAAGCTCCGATCTTCGTAAAATTTAAAATGGAAGAATTTGACATCAAAATATTAGATTGGTTTTCCTCTGATTGTGTAAAAATGAAACTTCAAATTAATATTTCAAATGAGCTCAGATCTCCGTGAAATTTAAAATAGAAGCATTTGACATCAAAATATTAGGTGGGTTTTCCTATGATTGTGCAAAATTGAAACTTTAAATTAATATTTCAAATGAGCTCGGATCTCCGTGAAATTTAAAATGAAAGCATTTGACATCAAAATATTAGGTAGGTTTTCCTCTGATTGTGCAAAATTGAAAATTTTTTGTGACACATTTTACGTCTAGGAGAAAAATTAAAACTTTAAATTAATATTTCCAACGAGCTCGGATCTTTGTGAAATTTAAAATGGAAGCATTTGACATAAAAATATTACATGGGTTTTCCTCTGATTGTGCAAAATTGAAACTTTTTGTGACACATTTTATGTCTGGGAGCAAAATTGAAACTTTAAATTAATATTTAAAATGAGCTCAGATCTTCGTGAAATTTTAAATGGAAGCATTTGACATAAAAATATTAGGTGGGTTTTCATCTGATTGTGCAAAACTGAAACTTTTTTGTGACACATTTTTATGTTTGGGAGCAAAATTGAAACTTTAAATTAACATTTCAAATGAGCTAGAATCTTCATGAAATTTAAAATTGAAGCATTTGACATCAAAATGTTAGTTGGGTTTTCCTCTGACTGAGCAAAATTGAAACTTTAAATTAATATTTCAAACGAGCTCTGATCTTCATGAAATTTAAAATGGAAGCATTTGACATCAAAATATTAGGTGGGTTTTCCTCTTATTGTGTAAAATTGAAACAATAAATTGATATTTCAAACGAGCTAAGATCTTCGTGAAATTTAAAATTGAAGGATTTGACATAAAATTATTAGATGGGTTTTCCTCTGATTGAGCAAAATTGAAACCTTAAATTAATATTTTAAACAAGCTCTGACCTTCATGAAATTTAAAATGGAAGCAATTGATATGAAAATATTAGGTGGGTTTTACTGTTATTGTGTAAAATTGAAGCTTTAAATTAATATTTCAAACAAGCTCAGATCTCCGCAAAATTTAAAATAGAAGCATTTGACATCAAAATGTTAGGTGCACTTTCCTCTAATTGAGTAAAATTGAAACTTTAAATTTTTATTTCAAATGAGCTCCGATCTTCATGAAATTTAAAATGGAAGCATTTGAAATCAAAATATTAGGTGGGTTTTCCTCTGAATGTGTAAAATTGAAACTTTAAATTAATATAACAAACGAGCTCAGATCTTCATGAAATTTAAAATGGAAGAATTTGACATCAAAATATTAGGTGAGTTTTCTTCTAACTTAGCAAAATTGAAACTTTAAATTAATATTTCAAACAAGCTTTGATCTTCGTGAAATTTAAAATGGAAGCATTTGACATCAAAATATTCGGTGGGTTTTCATCTGATTGTGTAAAAATGAAACTTCAATTTAATATTTCAAACGAGCTCAGATCTCCGTGAAATTTAAAATAGAAGCATTTGACATCAAAATATTAGGTGAGTTTTCCTCTAATTGTGCAAAATTTAAAATTTAAATTAATATTTCAAATGAGCTCGAATATCCATGAAATTTAAATTGAAAGCATTTGACATCAAAATATTAGGTGGGTTTTCCTCTGATTGTGAAAAATTGGAACTTTTTTGTGATACATTTTACGTCCAGGAGCAAAATTGAAACTTTAAATTAATATTTCAAATGAGCTCCGATCTTCATGAATTTTAAAATGGAAGCATTTGAAATCAAAATATTAGGTGCGTTTTCCTCTGATTGTGCAAAATTGAAAACTTTTTTGTGACACGTTTGTACGTCAGGAGGGAAAATTGAAAGTTTAAATTAATATTTCAAATGAGCTTTGATCGTCATGAAATCTAAAATGGAAGCATTTTACATCAAAATATTAGGTGGGTTTTCATCTGATTGTGCAAAATTGAAACTTTTTTGTCCCACATTTTTACGTTTGGGAGCAAAATTGAAACTTTAAATTAATATTTCAAACGAGCTCGGATCTTCATGAAATTTAAAATGGAAGAATTTGACATCAAAATATTAGGTGAATTTTCCTCTGACCGAGCAAAATTGAAACTTTAAATTAATATTTCAAACCAGCTCTGATCTTTGTGAAATTTAAAATGGAAGCATTTGACATCAAAATATTAGGTGGGTTTTCCTCTGATTGTGTAAAATTGAAACTTTAAAATAATATTTCAAACAAGCTCAGATTTTCATGAAATTTAAAATGGAATCATTTGACATCAAAATATTTGGTGGGTTTTCCTCTGACTGAGCAAAATTGAAACTTTAAATTAATATTTAGAACGAGCTCCGATCTTCGTGAAATTTAAAATGGAAGCATTTGACATCAAAATATTGGGTAGATTTTCCTCTGATTGTGTAAAATTGAAACTTTAAATTAATATTTTAGATGAGCTTAGATCTGTGTGAAATTTGAAATGGAAGCATTTGACATCAAAATATTAGGTTGGTTTTCCTCTAATTGAGAAAAATTGAAACTTTAAATTAGTATTTCAAACAAGCTCCGATCTTCATGAAATTTAAAATGGAAGCATTTGACATCAAAAGATTAGGTGGGTTTTCCCCTAATTGTGTAAAAATGAAACTTCAAATTTATATTTCAAATGAGCTCAGATCTCTGTGAAATTTAAAATAGAAGCATTTGACATCAAAATATTAGGTGGGTTTTCCTCTGTGCAAAATTGAAACTTTAAATTAATATTTGAAATGAGCTCGAATCTCCATGAAATTCAAAATGGAAGCATTTGACATCAAAATATTAGTTGGGTTTTCCTCTGATTGTGCAAAATTGAAACTTTTTTGTGACACATTTTACGTCCGGGAGCAAAATTAAAACTTTAAATTATTATTTTAAATGAGCTCAGATCTTCATGAAATTTAAAAAGGAAGCATTTGACATCAAAATGTTAGGTGGGTTTTCCTCTGATTGTGCAAAACTAAAATTTTAAATTAATATTTCAAATGAGCTCAGATCTCCGTGAAATTTAAAATGGAAGCATTTGACATAAAAATATTAGGTGGGTTTTCCTCTGACTGAGAAAAATTCAAACTTTAAATTAATATTTCAAACGAGCTCCGATCTTTGTGAAATTTAAAATGGAAGCATTTGACATCAAAATATTAGGTGGGCTTTCCTCTAATTGTGTAAAATTGAAACTTTAAATTAATATTTCAAACGAGCCCAGATCTTCTTGAAATTTAAAATGGAAGCATTTGACATTAAAATATTCGGTAGGTTTTCCTCTGATTGAGCAAATTTGAATCTTTAAATTAATATTTCAAATGAACTTCGATGCTCTTGAAATTTAAAATGGAAGCATTTGACATCATAATATTAAGTGGGTTTTCCTCTGATTGTGCAAAATTAAAACTTTTTTATGACACATTTTACGTCCGGGAGCAAGATTGAAACTTTAAGTTATTATTTCAAACGAGCTCGGATCTTCATGAAATTTAAAATGGAAGCATTTGAAATCAATATATTAGGTGGGTTTTCCTCTGATTGTGAAAATGTGAAACTTTTTTTTGACACATTTGACTTCCGGAGGTAAAATTGAAACCTTAAATTAATATCCCAAACAAGCTCCAATTTTTGTGAAATTTAAAATGGAAGCATTTGACATCAAAATATTAGGTGGGTTTTCCTCTGATTGTGTAAAATTGAAACTTTTTGGTGACACTCTTTTACATTTGGGAGCAAAATTGAAACTTTGAATTAATATTTCAAAAGAGCTTGGATCTTCGTGAAATATTAAATGGAAGCATTTGACATCAAAATATTAGGAGGGTTTTCCTCTGACTGAGAAAAATTGAAACTTTAAATTAATATTTCATACGAGCTCAGATCTCTGCGGAATTTAAATTAGAAGAATTTGACATCAAAATATTAGGTGGGCTTTCCTCCGATTGAGCAAAATTGAAACTTTAAATTAATATTTCAAACGAGCTCCGATTTTCATGATATTTAAAATGGAAGCATTTGACATCAAAATATTAGGTGGGTTTTCCTCTGATTGTGCAAAATTGAAACTTATTTTGACATGTTTTACGTCCGGAAGCAAAATTGAAACTTTAAATTAATATTTCAAATGAGCTTGGATCTTTGTGAAATTTAAAATGGAAGCATTTGACATCAAAATATTAGGCTAGTTTTCCTCTAATTGTGCAAAATTGAAACTTTTTTGTGACACATTTTACGTCTGGAGGCAAAATTGAACCTTTAAATTAATATTTCAAATGAGCTTGTTTCTCCGAAAAATTTAAAATAGAAGCATTTGACATCAAAATGTTACGTGTGCTTTCCTTTGATTGAGAAAAATTGAAACTTTAAACTAATATTTCAAATGAGCTGTGATGATCGTGAAATTTAAAACGGAAGCATTTGACATCAAAACATTAGGTGGGTTTTCCTTTGATTGTTCAAAATTGAAACTTTTTTGTGACACATTTTACATCGGGGAGCAAAATTGAAACTTTAAATTAATATTTCAAATGAGCTTAGATCTTCATGAAATTTAAAATGAAAGCATTTGACATCAAAATATTAGGTGAGTTTTCCTCTGATTGTGCAAAATTGAAACTTTTTTTTTACATGTTTTACGTCTGGAGGAAAAATTGAAACTTTAAATTAACATTTCAAATGAGCTCCTATCTACATGAAATTTAAAATGGAAGCTCTTGACATCAAAATATTAGGTGGGTTTTCATCTAATTGTGCAAAATTGAAACTTTTTTGTGACACATTTTTATGTTTGGGAGCAAAATTGAAGCTTTAAATTAATATTTCAAGCGAGATCAGATCTTTGTGAAATTTAAAATGGAATTATTTGACATCAAAATATTAGGTGGGTTTTCCTTTGACTGAGAAAATTGAAACTTTAAATTAATGTTTCAAATAAGCTCTGATCTTCATGAAATTTAAAATCCAAGCATTTTACATCAAAATATTAGGTGGGTTTTCCTCTGATTGTGTAAAATTGAAACTTTAAGTTAATATTTCAACCGAGCTAGGATCTTCATGAAATTTAAAATGGAAGCATTTTACATCAAAATATTAGGTGTGTTTTCCTCTGATTGAGCAAAATTGAAACTTTAAATTAATATTTCAAATGAGCTCCGATCTTCATGAAATTTAAAATGGAAGCATTTGACACCAAAATATTAGGTGGGTTTTCCTTTGACTGAGCAAAACTGAAACTTTAGATTAATATTTTAAATGAGCTCAGATCTTTGTGAAATTTAAAATGGAAGCATTTGACATCAAAATACTAGGTGGGTTTTCCTCTAACTGAGAAAAATTGAAACTTTAAACTAATATTTCAAATGATCTCCGATGTTCATGAAATTTAAAATGGAAGCATTTGACATCAAAATAATAGGTGGGTTTTCCTGTGATTGAGCAAAATTGAAACTTTAAATTAATATTTCAAACAAGCTCCGATCTTCATGAAATTTAAAATGCAAGCATTTGACATCAAAATATTAGGTGGGTTTTCCTCTGATTGTGTAAAATTGAAACTTTAAATTAATATTTCAAATGATCACGGATCTGCATGAAATTTAAAATATAAGCAGTTGACATCAAAATTTGAGGTGGGTTTTCCTTTGATTGAGCAAAATTGAAACTTTAAATTAATATTTCAAACGAGCTCTGATGTTCATGAAATTTAAAATGGATGCATTTGACATCAAAATGTTAGGTTGGTTTTCCTCTGATTGGGCAAAATTGAAACTTTTTTGTGACATGTTTTACACCCGGGAACCAAATTGAAACTTTAAATTAATATTTCAGATGAGCTTTGATCTTCATCCAATTTAAAATGGAAGCATTTGACATCAAAATATTAGATGGTATTTCCTCTAATTTTTTAAAATTGAAACTTTAAATTAATATTTCAAACTAGCTCAGATCTTTGTGAAATTTAAAATGGAAGCATTTGATTTCAAATGAGCTCCGATCTTTGTGAAATTTAAAATTGATGCATTTGACATCAAAATATTAGGTGGGTTTTCATCTAATTGTGCAAAATTGAACATTTTTTGTGACACATTTTTACGTTTGGGAGAAAAATTGAAACTTTAAATTAATATTTCAAATGAGGTCGGATCTTTGTGAAATTTAAAATGAAAGCATTTGACATCAAAATATTAGGTGGGTTTTCCTCTTACTGATCAAAATTGAAACTTTAAATTAATATTTCAAACGAGCTCCAATCTTCATGAAATTTAAAATGGAAGCATTTGACATCAAAATATTAGGTGGGTTTTCCTCTTATTGTGTAAAATTGAATCTTTAAATTAATATTTCAAATGAGTTCAGATCTTTGTGAAATTTAAAATGAAAGCATTTGACATCAAAATATTAGGTGGGTTTTCCTCTGATTGAGCAAAATTGAAACTTTAAATTAATATTTCAAACGAGCTCAGATCTTCCTGAAATTTAAAATGGAAGCATTTGACTTGAAAATATTAGGTGGGTTTTACTCTGATTGTGTAGAATTGAAACTTTAAATTAATATTTCAAATGAGCTTGGATATCCATAAAATTTAAAATAGAAGCATTTGACATCAAAATATTAGGTGGGTTTTCCTTTTCTTGAGAAAAATTTAAACTTTAAATTAATTTTTAAAACAAGCTCCGATGTTCATGAAATTTAAAATGGAAGTATTTGACATAAAATATTTGGTAGGTTTTCCTGTGATTGTCCAAAATTCAAACTTTTTTGTGACACGTTTTGCGTACGGGAGAAAAATTGAAACTTTAAACTCATATTTCAAACGAGCACAGATCTTCGTGAAATCTAAAATGGAAGCATTTGACATCAAAATATTAGGTGGGTCTTCCTCTGACTAAGCAAAATTGAAACTTTAAATTAATATTTGAAACAACCTCCGATCTTCCTGAAATTTAAAATGGAAGCATTTGACATCAAAATATTAGCTAGGTTTTGCTCTGATTGAGTAAAATTGAAACTTTAAATTAATATTTCAAACAAGCTCGGATCTTCATGAAATTTAAATGGAAGCATTTGACATCAAAATATTAGGTGGGTTTTCCTTTGATTGTGCATAATTAAAACTTTAAATTTATATTTCAAATTAGCTCCGATCTTCATGAAATTTAAAATGTAAGCATTTCACATAAAAATATTAGGTGGGTTTTCCTCTGATTATGTAAAATTGAAACTTTAAATTAATATTTCAAACGAGCTCAGATATCTGTGAAATTTAAAATAGAAGCATTTGACATCAAAATTTTAGGTTGGTTTTCCTCTGATTGAGAAAAATTGAAACTTTAAATTAATATTTCAAATGAGCTCCGATGTTCATGAAATTTACATTGGATGTATTTGACATCAAAATATTAGGTTGGTTTTCTTCTGGTTGTGCAAAATTGAAACTTTTTTGTGACATGTTTTACGTCCAGGAGAAAAATTAAAACTTTAAATTAATATTTTAAACGAGCTTTGATCTTCATGAAATTTAAAATGGAAGCATTTGACATCAAAATATTAGCTGGGGTATCCTTTGATTGTGTAAAATTGAAACTTTAAATTAATATTTCAAACTAGCTCGGATCTTTGTGAAATTTAAAATGGAAGCATTTGATTTCAAACGAGCTCTAATCTTCATGAAATTTAAAATTGATGCTTTAAAAATCAAAATATTAGGTGGGTTTTCATCTGATTGTGCAAAATTGAAAATTTTTTGTGACATGTTTTTACGTTTGGGAGAAAAATTGAAACGTTAAATTAATATTTCAAATGAGCTCGGATCTTTGTGAAATTTAAAATGGAAGCATTTGACATCAAAATATTAGGTGGGTTTTCCTCTTACTGATCAAAATTGAAACTTTAAATTAATATTTCAAACGAGCTCCAATCTTCGTGAAATTTAAAATGGAAGCATTTGACATCAAAATATTAAGTGGTTTTTGCTCTTATTGTGTAAAATTGAATCTTTAAATTAATATTTCAAACGAGTTCAGATCTTTGTGAAATTTGAAATGAAAGCATTTGACATCAAAATATTAGGTGGGTTTTCCTCTGATTGAGCAAAATTGAAACTTTAAATTAATATTTTAAACGAGCTCAGATCTTCCTAAAATTTAAAATGGAAGTATTTGACTTGAAAATATTAGATGGGTTTTACTCTGGTTGTTTAGAATTGATACTTTAAATTAATATTTCAAATGAGCTCGGATATCCGTAAAATTTAAAATAGAAGCATTTGACATCAAAATATTAGGTGGGTTTTCCTCTTATTGAGAAAAATTGAAACTTTAAATTAATATTTAAAACAAGCTCCAATGTTCATGAAATTTAAAATGGAAGTATTTGACAGCAAAATATTTGGTAGGTTTTCCTCTGATTGTGCAAAATTCAAACTTTTTTGTGACACGTTTTATGTACGGGAGAAAAATTGAAACTTTAAACTCATATTTCAAATGAGCTCGGATCTTCGTGAAATTTAAAATGGAAGATTTTGACATCAAAATATTAAGTGGGTTTTTCTTTGATTGTGTAAAATTAAAACTTTAAATTAATATTTCAAATGAGCTCAGATCTTCATGAAATTTAAAATGGAAGCATTTGACATCAAAATATTAGGTGTGTTTTCTTCTGATTGTGCAAAATTGAAACTTTAAATTTATATTTCAAATGAGCTCCGATCTTCATGAAATTTAAAATGGAAGCATTTGACATAAAAATATTAGGTGGGTTTTCCTCTGCTTGTGTAAAATTGAAACTTTAAATTAATATTTCAAATGAGCTCGGATATTCATGAAATTTAAAATAGAAGCATTTGACTTCAAAATATTAGGTGGGTTTTCCTCTAATTGAGCAAAATTGAAACTTTAAATTAATATTTCAAACAAGCTTCGATGTTCGTACGGGAGAGAAATTGAAACTTTAAACTCATATTTCAAACAAGCACGGATCTTATTGAAATTTAAAATGGAAGAATTTGACATCAAAATATTAGGTGGGTCTTCCTCTGACTAAGCAAAATTGAAACTTTAAATTAATATTTGAAACAAGCTTCGATCTTCATGAAATTTAAAATGGAAGCATTTGACATCAAAATATTAGGTGGGTTTTCCTCTGATTGTGTAAAATTGAAACTTTAAATTAATATTTTGAACGAGCTTAAATCTTCATGAAATTTAAAATGAAAGCATTTGACATCAAACTATTAGGTGGGTTTTCCTGTGATTGTGAAAAATTGAAACTTTAAATTTATATTTCAAATGAGCTCCGATCTTCATGAAATTTAAAATGTAAGCATTTGACATAAAAATAATAGGTGGGTTTTCCTCTGATTGTGTAAAAGTGAAACTTTAAATTAATATTTCAAACGAGCTTAGATATCCATGAAATTTAAAATAGAAGCATTTGACATCAAAATTTTATGTGGGTTTTCCTCTGATTGAGCAAAATTGAAACTTTAAATTAATATTTTAAACGAGCTCTGATGTTCATGAAATTTAAAATGGATGCATTTGACATCAAAATATTAGGTTGGTTTTCCTCTGATTGTGCAAAATTGAAACTTTTTTGTGAGACGTTTTATGTCTGGGAGAAAAATTTAAACTTTAAATTAATATTTCAAACGAGCTTTGATATTCATGAAATTTAAAATGGAAGCATTTGACATAAAAATATTAGGTGTGGTTTCCTCTGATTATGTAAAATTGAAACTTTAAATTAATATTTCAAACTAGCTCGAATCTTTGTGAAATTTAACATGGAAGCATTTGATTTCAAACGAGCTTCGATCTTCGTGAAATTTAAAATTGATGCATTTAAAATCAAAATATTAGGTGGGTTTTCATCTGATTGTGCAAAATTGAAAATTTTTTGGGACACATTTTTACGTTTGGGAGCAAAATTGAAACTTTAAATTAATATTTAAAACGAGCTCGGATCTTCGTGAAATTTAAAATGGAAGCATTTGACATCAAAATATTAGGTGGGTTTTCCTCTTACTGATCAAAATTGAAACTTTAAATTAATATTTCAAACAAGCTCCAATCTTCGTGAAATTTAAAATGGAAGCATTTGACATCAAAATATTAGGTGGGTTTTCCTCTTATTGTGTAAAATTGAATCTTTAAATTAATATTTCAAACGAGTTTGGATCTTTGTGAAATTTAAAATGAAAGCATTTGACATCAAAATATTAGGTGGGTTTTCCTTTGATTGAGAAAAATGGAAACTTTAAACTCATATTTCAAACGAGCTCGGATCTTCGTGAAATTTAAAATTAAAGGTTTTGACATAAAAATATTAGCTGGGTCTTCCTCTGACTAAGCAAAATTGAAACTTTAAATTAATATTTGAAACAAGCTCCGATCTTCATGAAATTGAAAATGGAAGCATTTGACATCAAAATATTAGGTGGGTTTTGCTCTGATTGTGTAAAATTAATACTTTAAATTAATATTTCAAATGAGCTCAGATCTTTATGAAATTTAAAATGGAAGCATTTGACATGAAAATATTAGGTGTGTTTTCTTCTGATTGTGCAAAATTGAAACTTTAAATTTATATTTCAAATGGGCTCTGATCTTCATGAAATTTTAAATGGAAGCATTAGACATAAAAATATTAGGTGGGTTTTCCTCTGATTGTGTAAAATTGAAACTATAAATTAATATTTCGAACAAGCTCGGATATCCATGAAAATTAAAATAGAAGCATTTGACATCAAAATATTAGGTGCGCTTTCCTCTGATTGTGCAAAATTGAAACTTTTTTGTGACACAATTTACGTCCGAGAGCAAAATTGAAACTTTAAATTAATATTTCAAATGAGCTCTGATGTTCATGAAATTTAAAATTGAAGCATTGGACATCAAAATATTAGGTGGGTTTCCCTCTGATTGTGCAAAATTGAAGCTTTTTTGTGACACGTTTTACATTCGGGAGGAAAATTGAAACTTTAAATTAAAATTTCAAATGATTTGGGATGTTTGTGAAATTTAAAATGGAAACATTTGACATCAAAATATTAGGTGGGTTTTCCCCTGATTGTGCAAAATTGAAACTTTTTTGTGACCTATTTTACGTCCGGAGGCAAAATTGAAACTTCAATTTACTATTTCAAATGAGCTCCAATCTTCATGAAATTTAAATTGGAAGCATTTGGCATCAAAATATTAGGTGGGTTTTCCTTAGACTGAGCAAAATTGAAACTTTAAATTAATATTCAAATGAGCTCCGATGTTTGTGAAATTTAAAATGGAAGCATTTGACATAAAAATATTAGGTGGGTTTTTCTCTGATTGTGTAAAATTGAAACTTTAAATTAATATTTCAAATGAGCTCGAATCTTCATAAAATTTAAAATGGAAGAATTTAACATCAATCTATTAGGCGGGTTTTCCTCTGATTGTGTAAAATTGAAAATTTAAATTAATAATTCAAACAAGCTCAGATCTTCGTGAAATTTAAAACAGAAGTATTTTACATCAAAATGTTAGGTGGGTTTTCCTCTAATTGAGAAAAATTCAAACTTTAAATTAATATTTCAAACAAGTTTCGATCTTTGTGAAATTTAAAATGGAAGCATTTGACATCAAAATATTAGGTGGGTTTTTCCTCTAATTGTGTAAAATTGAAACTTTAAATTAATATTTCAACCGAGCTCGGATCTCCGTGAAGTTTAAAATAGAAGTATTTGACATAAAAATATTAGGTGCGCTTTCCTTTGATTGAGCAAAATTTAAACTTTAAATTAATATTTCAAACAAGCTCCGATCTTTGTAAAATTTAAAATGGAAGCATTTGACATGAAAATATTAGGTGGGTTTTCCTCTGATTGTGTAAAATTGAAACTTTAAATTAATATTTCAAACGTGCTCTGATCTTCATGAAATTTAAAATAGAAACATTTGACACAGAAATATTAGGTGGGTTTCGCTCTGATTGTTTAAAATTGAAACTTTAAATTAATATTTCAAACAAGCTCAGATCTTCATGAAATTTAAAAGGGAAGTATTTGACGTCAAAATATTAGGTGGGCTTTTCCTCTGATTGTGCAAAATTAAAACTTTTAATTTATACTTCAAACGAGCTCCAATCTTCGTGAAATTTTAAATGGAAGTATTTGACATAAAAATATTAAGTGGGTTTTCCTCTCATTATGCAAAATTGAAACTTTAAAATAATATTTCAAATGAGCTCAGATCTTTGTCAAATTTAAAATGGAAGCATTTGACATCAAAATATTAGGTGGGTTTTCCTTTGACTGAGAAAAATAGAAACTTTAAATTAATATTTCAAACGACCTCTAATCTTCATGAAATTTAAAATGGAAGCATTTGACATCAAAATATTAGGTGGGTTTTCCTTTGATTGAGCAAAATTGAAACTTTAAATTAATATTTCAAACAAGATCCGATGTTCATGAAATTTAAAATGGAAGCATTTGACATCAAAATATTAGGTGGGTATTTCTCTAGTTGTGTAAAATTAAAACTTTAAATTAATATTTCAAACGAGCTTAGATCTTCGTGAAATTTAAAATGGAAGAATTTGACATCAAAATATTAGGTGGGTTTTTCTTGTATTGAGCAAAATTGAAACTTTAAATTAATATTTAAAACAAGCTCGGATCTTTGTGAGATTTAAAATGGAAGCATTTGACATCAAAATATTATGTGGGTTTTACTCTGATTGTGCAAAATTGAAAATTTTTTGTGACATGTTTTATGTTTGTAGGTAAAATTGAAACTTTAAATTAATATTTTGACAAACTCCGATCTTCATGAAAATTGAAATGGAATCATTTGCATCAAAATATTAGGTGGGTTTTCACCTAATTGTGCAAAATTTAAACTTTTGTGTGCTATGTTTTTACGTTTGGGACCAAAATTGAAAATTAAATTAATATTTCAAATGAGCTCGGACCTTTGTGAAATTTAAAATGGAAGCATTTGACATCAAAATATTAGGTGGGTTTTCCTCTGACTAAGGAAAATTGAAACTTTAAAATAATATTTGAAACATGCTCTGATCTTCGTGAAATTTAAAATGGAAGAATTTGACATCAAAATATTACGTGGGTTTTCCTCTGATTGTGTAAAATTGAAACTTTAAATTAATATTTAAAACAAGCTCAGATCTTCGTGAAAACTAATATGGAGGCATTTGACATCAAAATATTAGGTGGGTTTTCCTCTGATTGTGCAAAATTGAAACTTTTTATTGACACGTTTTACGTCCAGAGGCAAAATTGAAACTTTAAATTAATATTTCAAATGAGCTTTGATCTTTATGAAATTTGAAATGGCATCATTTGACATCAAAATATTAGGTGGGTTTTAACCTGATTGTGCAAAATTGAAACTTTTTTGTGCCACATTTTTACGTTTGGGAGCAAAATTGAAGCTTTAAATTAATATTTCAAATGAGCTCAGATCTTCATGAAATTTAAAATGGAAGTATTTGACATCAAAATATTAGGTGGGTTTTCCTCTGACTGAGCAAAATTGAAAGTTTAAAATAATATTTGAAACGAGCTCCGATCTTCGTGAAATTTAAAATGGAAGCATTTGACATCAAAATATTAGGTGGGTTTTCCTGTGATTGTGCAAATTGAAACTATAAATTAATATTTCAAAAAAGCTCAGATCTTTGTGAAATTCAAAATGGAAGCATTTGACATGAAAATATTAGGTGGGTTTTCCTTTGATTGAACAAAATTGAAACTTTAAATTAATATTTCAAATGAGCTCTGATCTTCATGAAATTTGAAACGGAAGCATTTGACATGAAAATATTAGGTGAGTTTTCCTCTGATTGTGTAAAATTGAAACTTTAAATTAATATTTCAAACGAGCTCAGATCTCCATGAAATTTTAAATGGATGCTTTTGTCATCAAAATATTAGGCGGGGTTTCCTCTGATTGATAAAAATTGAAACTTTAAATTAATATTTCAAACGAGCTCCAATGTTCATGAAATTTAAAATGGAAGCATTTGACATCAAAATATTAGGTGGGTTTTCCTCTGATTTTCAAAAATTTAAACTTTTTTGTGACATGTTTGACGTCCGGGAGCAAAATTGAAACTCTAGATTAATATTTCAAATGAGCTTGAATTTTCATGAAATTTAAAATGGAAGCATTTGACATCAAAATATTAGGTGGGTTTTCCTTTGATTGTGCAAAATTGAAATTTTTTTGTGACACATTTTAACATTTGGGAGCAAAATTGAAACTTTAAATTTATATTTCAAATGAGCTCGGATCTTCGTGAAATTTAAAATGGAAGCATTTGACATCAAAATATTAGGTGGGTTTTCCTCTGACTGAGAAAAACTAACACTTTAAATTAATATTTCAAATGAGCTCTGATCTGCGTGAAATTTAAAATGGAAGCATTTGACCTCAAAATATTAGGTGGGTTTTCTTTGATTGTTCAAAATTGAAAATATTTTGTGACATGTTTTACGTCAGGGAACAAAATTGAAACTTTAAATTAATATTTCATACGATCTCTGATCTTTGTGAAATTTACAATGGAAGCATTTGACATCAAAATATTATGTGGGTTTTCCTCTGATTAAGCAAAATTGAAACTTTTTTGTGACATGTTTTACTTCTAGAGGCAAAATTGAAACTTTAAATTAATATTTCAATCAAGCTCTGATCTTCTTGAAATTTAAAATGGAAGCATTTGACATCAAAATATTAGGTGGGTTTTCATCTGATTGTGCAAAATTGAAAATTTTTTGTGACACATTTTTACATTTGGGACAAAAATTGAAACTTTAAATTAATATTTCAAACTTGCTTGGATCTTCTTGGAATTTAAAATGGAAGGATTTGGCATAAAAATATTGGGTGAGTTTTCCTTTGACTGAGAAATATTGAAACTTTAAATTAATATTTCAAATGAGCTCCAATCTTCATGAAATTTAAAATGGACGCATTTGACATCTAAATATTAGGTGGGTTTTGCTCTGATTGTGTAAAATTGAAAGTTTAAATTAATATTTCAAATGAGCTCGGATCTTTGTGAAATTTAAAATAAAAGCATTTGACATCAAAATATTAGGTGGGTTTTCCTCTAATTGTGAAAATAAAAAATTTATATTTATATTTCAAACGAGGTCTGATGTTCTTGAAATTTAAAATGGAAGCATTTGACATCAAAATATAAGGTGGGATTTCCTCTGATTTTGCAAAATTGAAACATTTTTGTGACAATTTTTACATTCGGGAGAAAAATTGCAACTTTAAATTAATTTCTCACACGAGCTCAGATCTTCATGATATTTAAAATGGAAACATTTGACATCAAAATATTGGGTGGGTTTTCCTCTGATTGTGTAAAATTGAAACTTTTTTGTGACACGTTTTACGTTTGGAGGCAAAATTGAAACTTTAAGTTAATATTTCAAACAAGCTCCGATCTTTGTTAAATTTAAAATGAAAGCATTAGACATGAAACTATTAGGTGGGTGTTCATCTGATTGTGCAAATTGAAACTTTTTTGAGACACATTTTTACGTTTGGGAGAAAAATTGAAACTTTAACTTAATATTTCAAACAAGCTCGAATCTTTGTGAAATTTAAAATGGAAGCATTTAACATCAAAATATTAGGTGGGTTTTCCTCTAACTGATCAAAATTGAAACTTTAAATTAATATTTAAAATGAGCTTCGATCTTTGTGATATTTTAAATGGAAGCATTTGACATCAAAATATTAGGTGGGTTTTCCTCTGATTGTGTAAAATTGAAACTTTGAATTAATATTTCAAATGAGCTCAGGTCTCCGTGAAATTTAAAATAGAAGCATTTGACCTCAAAATATTAGGTGGGTTTTCTTCTGATTGTGCAAAATTGAAACTTTGAATTAATATTTCAAATGAGCTCCGATGTTCATGAAATTTAAAATTGAAGCATTTGAAATCAAAATATTAGGTGGTTTTTCCTCTGATTTTGCAAAATTGAAATTTTTTGTTACACCTTTTAGGTCTGGAAGCAAAATTAAAAGTTTAAATTAATATTTCAAACGAACTCGGATCTTCATGAAATTTAAAATGGAAGCATTTGACATCAAAATATTAGGTGGGTTTTCCTCTGATATGATTGTGTAAAATTGAAACTTTAAATTAATATTTCAAATGAGCTTAGATCTTCGTGAAATTTAAAATAGAAGCATTTGACCTCAAAATATTAGGTGGGTTTTCTTCTGATTGAGCAAAATTGAAACTTTAAATTAATATTTCAAAGGAGCTCTGATGTTCATGAAATTTAAAATGGAAGCATTTGACATCAAAATATTAGGTGGTTTTTCCTCTGATTTTGCAAAATTGAAATTTTTTGTTACACTTTTTACGTCCAGGAGAAAACTTAAAACTTTAAATTAATATTTCAAACAAACTCATATCTTCATGAAATTTAAAATGGACGCATTTGACATCAAAATATTAGGTGGGTTTTCCTCTGATTGAGAAAAATTGAAACTTTAAATTAATATTTCAAATGAGCTCAGATCTTTGTGAATTTTAAAATGGAAGCATTTGACATCAAAATATTAGGTGGGTTTTCATTTGATTTTGCAAAATTGAAACTTTTTGTGACACATTTTTACGTTTGGGAGAAAAATTAAAACTTTAAATTAATATTTCAAATGAGCTTGGATCTTCATGAAATTCAAAATGGAAGCATTTGACATGAAAATATTAGGTGGGTTTTCCTCTGATTGAGAAAAATTGAAAATTTAAATTAATATTTCAAATGAGCTCTGATCTTCGTGAAATTTAAAATTGAAGCATTTGACATCAAAATATCTGGTGGGTTTTCCTCTGATTGTTTAAAATTGAATCTTTAAATTAATATTTCAAACAAGCTCAAATCTTCATGATATTTAAAATTGGAAGCATTTTACATCAAAATATTAGGTGGGTTTTCCTCTGACTGAGAAAAATTGAAACTTTAAATTAATATTTCTAACGAGCTCCGATCTTTGTGAAATTTAAAATGGAAGCATTGACATCAAAATATTAGGTGGGATTTCCTCTGATTGTGTAAAATTAAAACTTTAAATTAATATTTCAAAGGAGCTCGAATCTCTGTGAAAATTAAAATAGAAGCATTTGACATCAAAATATTAGGTGGGTTTTCCTCTGATTGAGAAAAATTGAGACTTTAAATTAATATTTCAAACGAGCTCTGATGTTCATAAAATTTAAAATGGAAGCATTTGACATCAAAATATTATGTGGGTTTTACTCTGATTGTGCAAAATTTAAATTTTTTTGTGACACGTTTTATGTCTGGGAGCAAAATTGAAACTTTAAATTAATATTCCAAACGAGCTTGGATCTTTGTGAAATTTAAAATGGAAGCATTTGACATCAAAACATTAGGTGGGTTTTCCTTTTATTGTTGAAAAAACTTTTTTGTCACTCGTTTTACGTCTAGAGGCAAAATTGACACTTTAAACTAATATTTCAAATGAGCTCTGATCTTCACGAAATTTAAAATGGAAGCATTTGACATCAAAATATTAGGTGAGTTTTCATCTGATTGTGCAAAATTGAAACTTTTTTGTGACACATTTTTATGTTTCAGAGAAAATTGAACCTTTAAATTAATATTTCAAACAAGATCAAACCTTTGTGAAATTTAAAATGGAAGCATTGACATAAAAATATTAGGTGGGTTTTCCTCTGTCTGAGCAAAATTGAAACTATAAATTAATATTTCAAACGAGCTCCAATCTTCATGAAATTTAAAATGGAAGCATTTGAGATCAAAATATTAGGTGGGTTTTCCTTTGATTTAGCAAAATTGAAACTTTAAATTAATATTTCAAATGAGCTCCGATATTCGTGAAATTTAAAATGGAAGCATTTGACATCAAAATATTAGGTGGTTTTTCCTCTGATTGTGCAAAATTGAAACATATTTGTGACACATTTTACGTCCGGGAGCAAAATTGATACTTTAAATTAATATTTCAAAGGAGCTCGGATCTTCATGAAATTTAAAATGGAAGAATTTGACTTCAAAATATTAGGAGGGTTTTTCTCTGTTTGATCAAAATTGAAACTTTAAATTAATATTTGAAATGAGCTTAGATCTTCGTGAAATTTAAAATGGAAGCATTTGACATCAAAATATTAGGTGGGTTTTCCTCTGATTGTGCAAAATTGAAAGTTTAAATTAATATTTCAAATGAGCTCAGATCTTCATGAAATTTAAAATGGAACTATTTTACATCAAAATATTAGGTTGGTTTTCCTGTGATTGTGCAAAATTGAAACTTTTTGTGACACATTTTACGTCTGGGAGCATAATTATTATATGTTTAAATTAATATTTCAAACAAGCTCAGATCTTTGTGAAATTTTGAATGGAAGCATATGACATCAAAATATTAGGTGGCTTTTCCTTTGATTGTGCAAAATTTAAACTTTTTTGTGACATGGTTTACATCCAGAGGCAAAATAGAAACTTTAAATTAATATTTCAAACGAGATCTGATCTTCGTGAAATTTAAAATGGAAGCATTTTACATGAAAATGTTAAGTGGGTTTTCATTTGATTGTGCAAAATTGAAACTTTTTTGTGACACATTTGACATCAAAATATTAGGTGGGTTTTCCTCTGATTGTGTAAAATTGAAAATTCAATTTTTATTTCAAACAAGCTCAGATCTTCATGAAATTTAAAATGGAAGCATTTGACATCAAAATATTATGTGGGTTTTCCTCTGATTGAGAAAAATTGAAACTTTAAATTAATATTTCAAACGAGTTCTAATCTTTGTGAAATTTAAAATGGAAGCATTTGACATCAAAATATTAGGTTTGTTTTGCTGTCATTGTGTAAAATTGAAACTTTAAATTAATATTTCAAACAAGCTCAGATCTCTATGACATTTAAAATAGAAGCATTTGACATCAAAATATTAGGTGGGTTTTCCTCTGATTGAGAAAAATTGAATTTTTAAATTAATATTTCAAACGAACTCTGATATTCATGAAATTTAAAATGGAAGCATTTGACATCAAAATATTAGGTGGGTTTTCCTTTGATTGTACAAAATTGAAACTTGTTAGTGACACATTTTACGTTTGGAGGCAAAATTGAAACTTTAAATTAATATTTCAAACGAGCTCCGATCTTTGTGAAATTTAAAATGGAAGCATTTGACATGAAAATATTAGGTGGGTTTTCATCTGATTGTGTAAAATTGAAACTATTTTGTGACAAGTTTTTACGTTTGGGAGCAAAATTGAAACTTTAAATTAATATTTCAAACGAGCTCAAATCTTCATGAAATTTAAAATGGAAGCATTTGACATCAAAATATTAGGTGGGTTATCCTTTGACTGAGCAAAATTGAAACTATAAGTTAATATTTCAAATGAGCTCTGATCTTCATGAAATTTAAAATGGAAGCATTTGATATCAAAATATTAGGTGGGTTTTCTTCTGATTGTGTAAAATTGAAACTTTAAATTAATATTTCAAATGAGTTTGGATCTTCGTGAAATTTGAATTGGAAGCATTTGACATCAAAATATTAGGTGGGTTTTCCTCTGATTGAGAAAAATAGAAACTTTAAATTATTATTTCAAACGAGCTCTGATCTTTATGAAATTTAAAATGGAAGCATTTGACATCAAAATATTAGGTGGGTTTTCCTCTGATTGAACAAAATTGAAACTTTAAATTAATATTTCAAACAAGATCCGATCTTCATGAAATTTAAAATGGAAGCATTTGACATCAAAATATTAGTTGGGTATTTTTCTAGTTGTGTAAAATTAAAACTTTAAATTAATATTTCAAACGAGCTCAGATCTTCGTGATATTTAAAATGGAAGAATTTGACATCAAAATATTAGGTGGGTTTTTCTCTGATTAAGCAAAATTGAAACTTTAAATTAATATTTAAAACAAGCTTAGATCTTCATGAAATTTAAAATGGAAGCATTTGACATCAAAATATTATGTGGGTTTTACTCTGATTGTGCAAAATTGAAAATTTTTTGTGATATGTTTTATGTTTGTAGGCAAAATTGAAACTTTAAAATAATATTTCAACAAACTTTGATCTTCATGAAAATGTAAATGGAATCATTTGCATCAAAATATTAGGTGGGTTTTCACCTGATTGGGCAAAATTTAAACTTTTTTGTGCTATGTTTTTATGCTTGGGACCAAAATTGAAACTTTAAATTAATATTTCAAATGAGCTCAGACCTTTGTGAAATTTAGAATGGAAGCATTTGACATCAAAATATTAGGTGGGTTTTCCTCTGACTGAGGAAAATTGAAACTTTAAAATAATATTTGAAACGAGCTCTGATCTTCGTGAAATTTAAAATGGAAGAATTTGACATCAAAATATTACGTGGGTTTTCCTCTGATTGTGTAAAATTGAAACTTGAAATTAATAGTTAAAACAAGCTTAGATCTTCGTGGAAACTAATATGGAGGAATTTGACATCAAAATATTAGGTGGGTTTTCCTCTGATTGTGCGAAATTGAAACTTTTTATTGACACGTTTTACGTCCAGAGGCAAAATTGAAACTTTAAATTAATATTTCAAATGAGCTTTGATCTTTATGAAATTTGAAATGGGATCATTTGACATCAAAATATTAGGTGGGTTTTCACCTGATTGTGCAAAATTGAAACTTTTTTGTGCCACATTTTTACGTTTGGGAGAAAAATTGAAGCTTTAAATTAATATTTCAAATGAGCTCAGATCCTCATGAAATTTAAAACGGAAGCATTTGACATGAAAATATTAGGTGAGTTTTCCTCTGATTGTGTAAAATTGAAACTTTAAATTAATATTGCAAATGAGCTCGGATCTCCATGAAATTTTAAATGGATGCTTTTGTCATCAAAATATTAGGTGGGGTTTCCTCTGATTGAGAAAAATTGAAACTTTAAATTAATATTTCAAACGAGCTCCAATGTTCATGAAATTCAAAATGGAAGCATTTGACATCAAAATATTAGTTGGGTTTTCCTCTGATTGTCCAAAATTTAAACTTTTTTGTGACATGTTTGACGTCTGGGAGCAAAATTGAAACTCTAAATTAATATTTCAAATGAGCTTGAATTTTCATGAAATTTAAAATGGAAGCATTTGACATCAAAATATTAGGTGGGTTTTCCTCTGATTGTGCAAAATTGAAATTTTTTTGTGACACATTTTTACATTTGGGAGCAAAATTGAAACTTTAAATTCATATTTCAAATGAGCTCGAATCTTCGTGAAATTTAAAATGGAAGCATTTGACATCGAAAAATCAGGTGGGTTTTCCTTTGACTGAGAAAAACTAACACTTTAAATTAATATTTCAAACGAGCTCCGATGTGCGTGAAATTTAAAATGGAAGCATTTGACATCAAAATATTAGGTGGGTTTTCATCTGATTGTGCAAAATTGAAACTTTAAATAAATTTTTTAAACGAGCTCAGATCTTCGTGAAATTTTAAATGGAAGAATTTGACATCAAAATATTAGGTGGGTTTTCCTCTGAATGTGCAAAATTGAAACTTTAAATTATTATTTCAAATGAGCTCTGATCTTCATGAAATTTAAAATGGAAGCATTTGACATCAAAATATTAGTTGGGTTTTTCTCTGATTGTGTAAAAATGAAACTTTAAATTAATATTCCAAACAAGCTCAGATCTTCATGAAATTTAAAATAGAAGCATTTGACATCAAAATATTAGGTGGGTTTTCCTCTGATTGTGCAAAATTGAAACTTGAAATTAATATTTCAAACAAGCTCCGATGTTTGTGAAATTTAAAATGGAAGCATTTGACACCAAAATATAAGGTGGGTTTTCCTCTGATTGTGCAAAATTGAAACTTTTTTGTGACACGTTTTACATCTAGTAGCAAAATTGAAACTTTAAATTAATATTTCAAATGAGCTTTGATCTTTGTGAAATTTAAAATGGAAGTATTTAACATCAAAATATTACGTGGGTTTTCATCTTATCGTGCAAAATTGGGACTTTTTTGTGACACATTTTTACGTTTAGGAGCAAAATTGAAGCTTTATATTAATATTTCAAATGAACTCAGATCTTTGTGAAATTTAAAATGGAAGCATTTAACATCAAAATATCAGGTGGATTTTCCTCTGATTGTGAAAAATTGAAAATTTTTTGTGACACGTTTTACGTCAGGAGCAAACTTAAAACTTTAAGTTAATATTTCAAACGAGCTTCGATCTTCATGAAATTTAAAATAGAAGCATTTGACATCAAAATATTAGGTGGGTTTTCATCTAATTGTGCAAAATTGAAACTTTTTTGTGACACATTTTTACATTTGGGAGCCAAATTGAAACTTTAAATTAATATTTCAAACAAGCTCGGATCTTCATGAAATTTAAAATGGAATTATTTGACATCAAAATATTAGGTTGGTTTTCCTCTGACTGACAGAAATTGAAACTTTAAATTAATATTTCAAATGAGCTCTGATCTTTGTGAAATTTAAAATGGAAGCATTTAACATCAAAATATTTGGTGGGTTTTCCTCTTATTGTGTAAAATTGAAACTTTAAATTAATATTTCAAACAAGCTAGGATCTTCATGCAATTTAAAATGGAAGCATTTGACATCAAAATATTAGGCGTGTTTTCCTCTGCTTGAGAAAAATTGAAACTTAAATTAAGATATCAAACAAGCTCTAATCTTCATGAAATTTGAAATGGAAGCATTTGACACCAAAATATTAGGTGGGTTTTCCTCTGATTATGTAAAATTGTAACTTTAAATTAATATTTCAAATGAGCTCGGATCTCCATGGAATTTAAAATAGAAGCATATGACATCAAAATACTAGGTGTGTTTTCCTCTTATTGAACAAAATTGAAACTTTAAATTAATATTCCAAACGAGCTCTAATGTTCATGAAATTTAAAACAGAAGCATTTGACATCAAAATATTAGGTGGGTTTTCTTCTGATTGTGCAAAATTGAAACTTTTTTGTGACATGTTTTACATCCGGGAGCAAAATTGAAAATTTAAATTAATATTTCAAATGCGCTCTGATCTTTGTGAAAATTAAAATGGAAGAATTTGACATCAAAATATTAGGTGGGTTTTCCTATAATTTTGTAAAATTTAAACTTTAAATTAATATTTCAAACAAGCTCAGATCTCCGTGAAATTTAAAATAGAAGCATTTGAAATCAAAATACTAGGTGGGTTTTCCTCTGATTGAGCAAAATTGAAACTTTAAATTAATATTTCAAATGAGCTCCTATGTTCATGAAATTTAAAATGGAAGCATTTGACATAAAAATATTAGGTGGGTTTTCCTCTGATTATGCAAAATTGAAACTTTTTTGTGACATGTTTTACGTCTAGGAGCAAAATTTAAACTTTAAATTAATATATCAATTGAGGTTGGATCTTTGTGAAACTTAAAATAGAAGAATTTGACATCAAAATATTAGGTAGGTTTTCCTCTGATACTGCAAAATTGAAGCTTTTTTGTGACACGGTTTACGTTCGGAGGCAAAATTGAAACTTTAAATTAATATTTCAAACGAGCTCTGATCTTCCTGAAATTTTAAATGGAAACATTTGACATAAAAATATTAGGTGGGTTTTCATCTGATTGTGCGAAATTGAAACTTTTTGTGACACATTTTTACGTTTGGGAACAAAATTGAAACTTTAAAATAATATTTCAAACGAGCTCGGATCTATGTGAAATTTAAAATCGAAGCATTTGACTTCAATATATTAGGTGGGTTTTCCTCTGACTGAGAAAAATTGAAATTTTAAATTAATATTTCAAACTAGCTCTTATATTCATGAAATTTTTAAATGGAAGCATTTGACATCAAAATATTAGGTGGGTTTTCCTCTGATTGTGTAAAATTAAAACTTTAAATTAATATTTGAAATGAGCTTGGATCTCTGTGAAATTTAAAATAGAACCATTTGACATCAAAATATTAGGTGGGTTTTCCTCTGATTGAGAAAAAATGAAACTTTAAATTAATAATTCAAACGAGCTCTGATGTTCATGAAATTTAAAATGGAAGCATTTGACATCAAAATATTAGGTGGGTTTTCTCTGATTGTTCAAAATTGAAAATTTTTTGTGACATGTTTTACGTCCGGGAACAAAATTGAAACTTTAAATTAATATTTCATACGAGCTCTGATCTTTGTGAAATTTTGAATGGAAGCATTTGACATCAAAATATTACGTGGGTTTTCCTCTGATTAAGCAAAATTGAAACATTTTTGTGACACGTTTTACTTCTAGAGGCAAAATTGAAACTTTAAATTAATATTTCAATCGAACTCTGATCTTCTTGAAATTTAAAATGGAAGCATTTGACATCAAAATATTAGGTGGGTTTTCATCTAATTGTGCAAAATTGAAAATTTTTTGTGACACATTTTTACATTTGGGACAAAAATTGAAACTTTAAATTAATATTTCAAATGAGCTCCGATCTTCATGAAATTTAAAATGGAAGCATTTGACATCTAAATATTAGGTGGGTTTTCCTCTGAATGTGTAAAATTGAAAGTTTAAATTAATATTTCAAATGAGCTCGGATCTTTGTGAAATTTAAAATAGAAGCATTTGACATCAAAGGATTAGGTGGGTTTTCCTCTAATTGTGAAAATAAAAAATTTATATTTATATTTCAAACGAGGTCTGATGTTTTTGAAATTTAAAATGGAAGAATTTGACATCGAAATATTAGGTGGGCTTTCCTCTGATTTTGCAAAATTGAAACATTTTTGTGACAATTTTTACATTCGGGAGCAAAATTGAAACTTTAAATTAATTTCTCACACGAGCTCGGATCTTCATGATATTTAAAATGGAAACATTTGACATCAAAATATTAGGTGGGTTTTCCTCTGATTGTGTAAAATTGAAACTTTTTTGTGACACGTTTTACGTTTGGAGGCAAAATTGAAACTTTAAGTTAATATTTCAAACAAGCTCCAATCTTTGTGAAATTTAAAATGAAAGCATTTGACATCAAACTATTAGGTGGGTGCTCATCTGATTGTGCAAATTGAAAATTTATTGAGACACATTTTTACATTTGGGAGAAAAATTGAAACTTTAACTTAATATTTCAAACGAGCTTGAATCTTTGTGAAATTTAAAATGGAAGCATTTAACATCAAAATATTAGGTGGGTTTTCCTCTAACTGAGCAAAATTGAAACTTTAAATTAATATTTAAAATGAGCTTCGATCTTCGTGATATTTTAAATGGAAGCATTTGACATCAAAATATTAGGCGGGTTTTCCTCTGATTGTATAAAATTGAAACTTTAAATTAATATTTCAAATCAGCTCAGATCTCCGTGAAATTTAAAATAGAAGCATTTGACCTCAAAATATTAGGAGGGTTTTCTTCTGATTGAGCAAAATTGAAACTTTGAATTAATATTTCAAACGAGCTTTAATGTCCATGAAATTTAAAATGGAAGCATTTGACATCAAAATGTTAGGTGGTTTTTCCTCTGATTTTGCAAAATTGAAATTTTTTGTTACACCTTTTAGGTCTGGGAGAAAAATTAAAAGTTTAAATTAATATTTCAAACAAACTCGGATCTTCATGAAATTTAAAATGGAAGCATTTGACATCAAAATATTAGGTGGGTTTTCCTCTGATATGATTGTGTAAAATTGAAACTTTAAATTAATATTTCAAATGAGTTCAAATCTCTATGAAATTAAAAATAGAAGCATTTGACCTCAAAATATTAGGTGGGTTTTCTTTTGATTGAGCAAAATTGAAACTTTAAATTAATATTTCAAAGGAGCTCCGATGTTCATGAAATTTAAAATGTAAGCATTTGATATCAAAATATTAGGTGGTTTTTCCTCTGATTTTGCAAAATTGAAAATTTTTGTTATACTTTTTACGTCCAGGAGAAAAATTAAAACTTTAAATTAATATTTCAAACAAACTCAGATCTTCATGAAATTTAAAATGGAAGCATTTGACATCAAAATATTAGGTGGGTTTTCCTCTGATTGAGAAAAATTGAAACTTTAAATTAATATTTCAAACGAGCTCAAATCTTCATGAATTTTAAAATGGAGTCATTTGACATCAAAATATTAGGTGGGTTTTCATTTGATTTTGCAAAATTGAAACTTTTTGTGACACATTTTTACGTTTGGGAGAAAAATTATAACTTTAAATTAATATTTCAAATGAGCTTGGATCTTCATGAAATTCAAAATGGAAGCATTTGACATGAAAATATTAGGTGGGTTTTCCTCTGATTGAGAAAAATTGAAAATTTAAATTAATATTTCAAATGAGCTCCGATCTTCATGAAATTTAAAATGGAAGCATTTGACATCAAAATATCTGGTGGGTTTTCCTCTGATTGTGTAAAACTGAATCTTTAAATTAATATTTCAAACAAGCTCAAATCTTCATGAAATTTAAATTGGAAGCATTTTACATCAAAATATTAGGTGGGTTTTCCTCTGATTGAGAAAAATTGAAATTTTAAATTAATATTTCAAACGAACTCCGATCTTTGTGAAATTTAAAATGGAAGCATTTGACATCAAAATATTAGGTGGGATTTCCTCTGATTATGTAAAATTAAAACTTTAAATTAATATTTCAAACAAACTCGGATCTCTGTGAAAATTAAAATAGAAGCATTTGACATCAAAATATTAGGTGGGTTTTCCTCTGGTTGAGAAAAATTGAGACTTTAAATTAATATTTCAAACGAGCTCTGATGTTCATAAAATTTAAAATGGAAGCATTTGACATCAAAATATTAGGTGGGTTTTACTCTGATTGTGCAACATTGAAAATTTTTTGTGACACGTTTTATGTCCGGGAGCAAAATTGAAACTTTAAATTAATATTCCAAATGAGCTTGGATCTTCATGAAATTTAAAATGGAAGCATTTGACATCAAAATATTAGGTGGGTTTTCCTTTTATTGTTGAAAATTAAAACTTTTTTATCTCTCATTTTACGTCTAGAGGCAAAATTGACACTTTAAAATAATATTTCAAATGAGCTTCGATCTTCATGAAATTTAAAATGAAAGCATTTGACATCAAAATATTAGATGGGTTTTCATCTGATTGTGCAAAATTGAAACTTTTTTGTGACATGTTTTTACGTTTGGGAGAAAATTGAACCTTTAAATTAATATTTCAAACGAGCTCAGACCTTCGTGAAATTTAAAATGGAAGCATTGACATAAAAATATTAGGTGGGTTTTCCTCTAACTGAGAGAAATTGAAACTATAAATTAATATTTCAAACGAGCTCCGATCTTCGTGAAATTTAAAATGGAAGCATTTGACATCAAAATATTAGGTGGGTTTTCCTCTGATTTAGCAAAATTGAAACTTTAAATTAATATTTCAAATGAGCTCCGATGTTCATGAAATTAAAAATGGAAGCATTTGACATCAAAATATTAGGTGGTTTTTCCTCTGATTGTGCAAAATTGAAACTTTTTTGTGACACATTTTACGTCTGGGAGCAAAATTTAAACTTTAAATTAATATTTCAAAGGAGCTCAGATTTTCATGAAATTTAAAATGGAAGAATTTGACTTCAAAATATTAGGAGGGTTTTTCTCTGTTTGATCAAAATTGAAACTTTAAATTAATATTTTAAACTAGCTTAGATCTTCATGAAATTTAAAATGGAAGCATTTGACATCAAAATATTAGGTGGGTTTTCCTCTGATTGTGCAAAAGTGAAAGTTTAAATTAATATTTCAAACAAGCTCAGATCTTCGTGAAATTCAAAATGGAACTATTTTACATCAAAATATTAGGTGGGTTTTCCTGTGATTGTGCAAAATTGAAACTTTTTTGTGACACATTTTACATCCGGGAGCATAATTTTAACTTTAAATTAATATTTCAAACGAGCTCAGATCTTCGTGAAATTTTGAATGGAAGCATTTGACATCAAAATATTAGGCGGGTTTTCCTCTGATTGTGCAAAATTTAAACTTTTTTGTGACATGGTTTACGTCCGAAGGCAAAATAGAAACTTTAAATTGATATTTCAAACAAGATCTGATCTTCGTGAAATTTAAAATGGAAGCATTTTACATGAAAATGTTAAGTGGGTTTTCATTTGATTGTGCAAAATTGAAACTTTTTTGTGACAAATTTTTACATTTGGGAGTAAAATTGAAACTTTAAATTAATATTTCAAACGATTTCGGATCTTCGTGAAATTTAAAATGGAAGCATTTGAAATAAAAATATTAGGTGGGTTTTCCTCTGACTTAGCAAAATTGAAACTTTAAAATAATATTTCAAAGGAGCTCCGATCTTTGTAAAATTTAAAATGGAAGCATTTGACATCAAAATATTAGGTGGGTTTTTTTCTGATTGTGTAAAATTGAAAATTCAATTTTTTATTTCAAACGAGCTTAGATCTTCATGAAATTTAAAATGGAAGCATTTGACATCAAAATATTAGGTGGGTTTTCCTCTGATTGAGAAAAATTGAAACTTTAAATTAATATTTCAAACGAGCTCTAATCTTTGTAAAATTTAAAATGGAAGCATTTGACATCAAAATATTAGGTTTGTTTTTCTCTCATTGTGTAAAATTGAAACTTTAAATTAATATTTCAAACAAGCTCAGATCTCTATGAAATTTAAAATAGAAGCATTTGACATCAAAATATTAGGTGGGTTTTCCTCTGATTGAGAAAAATTGAATTTTTAAATTAATATTTCAAACGAACTCTGATATTCATGAAATTTAAATTTAGAAGCATTTGACATCAAAATATTAGGTGGGTTTTCCTTTGATTGTACAAAATTGAAACTTGTTTGTGACACGTTTTACATCTGGAGGCAAAATTGAAACTTTAAATTAATATTTCAAACGAGCTCTGATCTTTGTGAAATTTAAAATGGAAGCATTTGACATCAAAATATTAGGTGGGTTTTGAACTGATTGTGCAAAATTGAAACTTTTTTGTGACAAGTTTTTACGTTTGGGAGCAAAATTGAAACTTTAAATTAATATTTCAAACGAGCTCAAATCTTCATGAAATTTAAAATGGAAGCATTTGACATCAAAATATTAGGTGGTTTATCCTTTGACTGAAAAAAATTGAAACTTTAAGTTAATATTTCAAATAAGCTCCGATCTTCATGAAATTTAAAATCGAAGCATTTGATATCAAAATATTAGGTGGGTTTTCCTCTGATTGTGTAAAATTGAAACTTTAAATTAATATTTCAAATGAGTTCGGATCTTCATGAAATTTGAATTGGAAGCATTTGACATCAAAATATAAGGTGGGTTTTCCTCTGATTGAGAAAAATTGAAAATTTAAATTAATATTTCAAACGAGCTCCGATCTTCATGAAATTTAAGATGGAAGCATTTGACATCAAAATACTAGGTGGGTTTTCCTCTGATTGTGTAAAGATGAAACTTTAAATTAATATTTCAAACAAGCTCGGATCTCTGTGAAATTTAAAATAGAAGCATTTGACATCAAAATATTAGGTGATTTTTTCTCTAATTGAGAAAAGTTGAAACTTTAAATTAATATTTCATATGAGCTCCGATGTTCATGAAATTTAAAATGGAAGAATTTGACATCAAAATATTAGGTGGGTTTTCCTCTGATTGTGCAAAATTGAAAATTTTTTGGGACACGTTGTACGTCTTGGAGCAAAATTGAAACTTGAAATTAATATTTCAAACGAGCTTAGATATTCATGAAATTTAAAAAGGAAGCATTTGACATCAAAATATTAGGTGGGTTTTCCTTTGATCGTGCAAAATTGAAACTTTTTTGTGACACGTTTTACGTTTGGAGGCAAAATTGAAAAGTTAAATTAATATTTCAAATGAGCTTCGATCTTCATGAAATTTAAAATGGAAGCATTTGATATCAAAATATTAGGGGTTTTTCATCTGATTGTACAAAATTGAAACTTTTTTGTGACACGTTCTTATGCTAGGGAGAAAAATTGAAACTTTAAACTAATATTTCAAATGAGCTCGGATCTTCGTGAAATTGAAAATGGAAGCATTTGACATCAAAATATTAGGTGGGTTTTCCTCTAACTGAGAAAAATTAAAACTTTAAAATAATATTTCAAATGAGCTCCAATCTTTGTGAAATTTAAAATGGAAGCATTTGACATCAAAATATTAGGTGGGTTTTCCTCTGATTGTGCAAATTGAAACTTTAAATTAATATTTCAAAAATGATTAGATCTTCATAAAATTTAAAATGGAAGCATTTGACATCAAAATATTAGGTGGTTTTTCCTCTGATTGAGAAAAATTGAAAAATTAAATTAATATTTCAAACGAGCTCCGATCTTCATGAAATTTAAAATGGAAGCATTTGACATTAAAATATTAGGTGGGTTTTCCCAATTTTAAGTTGGCCAACCCTCATGACCTCAGGAGAAGTCATTAGATTTCATGGCTTAGCAACCTTCTATAGGGGATTCATTAAGAATTTCACTTAGGTCTGTGTACCACTGTTAGACACCATCAAAGGAGGTAAGAAGGTAAAGTTTGAAAGGAACACTAGATCAGATGAAGCATTTGAATATCTCAAGAATAGAGTAGCATAATTTCATATTCTCATTCTCCCTAATTTCAATAAGCTTTTCACTATGGAGACTGATGCAAGAAATCTATCCTTTGGGGTAGTGCTTATCCAAGAGGGAAGACTTGTTTCCTTCTTCTTAGAGAAACTTAATGAGGCTAAGAAGAAGTATAACACCTATGACCTATAGATTTATGCTATTGTCCAAGCCCTTAAAAAGTGGAGATACTACCTTCTACCCAAGGAATTCATTGTCTTCACAAATAACCATGCCCTAAGCTATCTAAATGGATAGAAGAAACTAAGTTGTAGACATATGAAATGGGTAGAACAATTACAAGCTTACACTTTCACCATAAAGCATAAAAAAGGCCAAGAAAATAAGGTGGCAAATGATCTCAGTAGAAGAGTAAATTTGATACAAGAAATACAAGTAAAAAGCATAGGGATTGATGCCCTTAAGGATTTGTATAAGGATGATCCATATTTTGGAAGAAATCTATTAGGTTTCCACTATACTTTCTTATGTTTATCATACCTTATTCTCTGATTATTTAATTCAGACTGGTCCTCTATTTAAAGGAGGATAACTATGCATTTAAAAATGTTCAATTAGGATTAATTTTATTAAATAAAAGCATCGTGGTACATTGAGAGGTAATTTGGGTATAGACAGGACTCTTGAATTGGTTAGGAGGCACTACTACTAGCCCAAAATGCAGACTAACATAAGGATATTTATGGAATCTTGTACCATTTTTTAGAGGGCTAAAGGGGTTAGTACAAACCAAGGTCTCTATCAGCCTCTAACAATTCCCAAAAAAACATGGGAAAGCGTTAGTATGGATTTTGTCATGGGACTCCCTAGAACAAAACAAGGTTTGATAATGTTTTTGTCATTGTGGATTTCTTTAGAAAGATGAATCATTTTGTTCCTTGCAAATAAACTAATGATGCATCCCACATTGCTAATCTTTTCTTCATCTGATCTAGTGTTCCTTTCAAACTTTACCTTCTTACCTCCTTTGAATCATGACAAAGCAAGATAAGACTCCATCTATCAGGTATTGGAAATGATGTTACACAATAATGGGATACTAAATTCTCTACACCTATTGGATCTCTGATTGTTGATCAGTTAAGAGAGAAACATGAACACAAATCTATGATGATAGAACTTTCTTCTTCTTTATCTGATGTTGAATTTGAAGATTTCAAATCATGCACTTCTACAAAGAAAATGTGGGAAAAAATCAAGCTAGTATATGAAGGAGATGCAAATGTACTGAGAGATAAGGATAAAATCCTAAGAGGAAAGTTTGATGACCTCAGAATGAAAGGAGAGAACATCACTCAGTATAGTGACCAAATCAAAGAAGTGGTCAATGTCATCCATGGAGTAGGAGGACCACTTGATGAAGAAATAGTGGTAAGTAAAATTCTCAGAACCTTACTTCATGTTTATGATATTAGAGTATCTTCTATTCAAGAATTGAGAGCAGTAGTTGGTAACAGTGTTACTCTTGATAGCTTGATTGGTAGAATTATTTCATTTGAGATGAATAACTATGACAATAGTGTCTTACCATCTATTGATTTTGCATTTAAGTCTTCTTTGAAAGTAAGCAAATTAAATAACAAACACACTATGAGAAATGATAGTGAAAGTGATAGTGATGAACAAGAACTTGATGAGATTGAAGCCCTAATGGCTAGGAGATTACAAAGAGGCAAAGGAAGGTATAAAGGTAAACTACCCTTGGTATGTTTTAATTGAAAATAAATGGGTCATTTTGCTTCAAGATGCCCTAACAAGAAAAAGAAAGAAAGAGACAGCAACAAAACTTATGAAAAGAAGTATGAAAAAAGTGATGATCGAGATTATAGAAGCAACCGACACTCTGACAGAAGAGATAACTAAGACTACAAGGACAAAGGAAAGAAGGCTTGTTATCTGTACAAAGTTGAACATTCTAGCACTAATTCTGATGAAGATATTGAGGTAGTATATTTTTCTATGAAGGATGATTATGACAAAGAAGAAAGGTATGTAGAAACTGCACTCATATATAAAGTTAGAAAAAATTATGTCTGGATTATTGACAGTGTCTGTACTCACCACATGAATGGAAATAAGGAAAAGTTTGAAACTTTTGAATATTATAATGGTGGATCAGTTAGGATGGGAAATGACACACCTTGTCCAGTTGAAGGAAAAGAAACCATCATAATGAATAATCTAATCAGATGTGAAAATGCATATTGGGTAAAAGGACTTAACTATAACTTGTTGAGTGTTTCACAACTGAATAACACAGGACGCCGAGTTGCATTTGAGAGAAAAAAAGGAAATCATCTATAATGAATTAGGAAAGTTAATCGGTACTGGTGAACAAACAAAAGGTAACCTATTCTATCTTGATAATATTGAGTGTTGGAATAATGGAATGTGTGTACTGAGAGGGGAGGGGTGAATTAGTACCCTTAAAACTTTTACATCAATTAACCTTTATCCTTTAGTAATCAATTTCTTTCTTTACCGATCATAGTATTATTCTATATTATGCATGTAATAGTATGACTGAAACATAATATGCATGTAAACATTCATAGAAACATTCATGAAATGTAAGTACACATGACACAAGATTTGTTAATGAAAAAAATCCCTATTAGAAGGTAAAAATTGTGGTGGGGATGACACCCACAAAACTTCACTATCTGCAAAATGGAAGGGGCTGGTTAAGGCTTACAAGTTTGATCACTTCTGATGATCTACCCTGTTAGGAGTAATTTTGAGATAGGTTAAGCTCTACTCTGTTAAGAGATTTAGCAACACAATTAAGTTTGCACTCAGTTAAGAGATTTACAAAAGGATTGTTAAATCCACCTTCTCAAAGGATTTCTTCTATTTGCTACACCTATTATAATGTAGTCAAAAATACTTATTGAACTGAGTATATGTAATCTAGAATTGCTGAGTACAGATCCATTAAAGTTCACAATTTATAAGTATCACCTATTTTGATTGATCAATACCTCTTTTATGCTCCTCGGTAGCCTTGAATCTTGTTTTGATAAACTGATTTCATCTTTGTTTGTTCTTGTGCATAAAAAACTCTTGTTTGATCCTTAGATGCTCTCTGTGGCTACAATAATCATGGAACAACTTCTTCTAGATAGATTATGCATCTATTTATACATTTTTTTTAACCTATTTTAGTTTCACATATTACAATGATAACTCTAGATCAAAGGTTTACAACTTGACTTTGATCTTTAGTTTGCATGTTTTCAATCAGTTGGACTGATTAAAACAATTTAAATGTGCTTTACTTGTCCCTCAAGAAATGGATTTAAAGCTATGATTTAATCTAAATATAAAACATAAGTGTTTTATCTGACGTGTAAGTCAGATCCACATTTCTCAGAATAAAACTATCTCTTGGTAGATTGGTGCTCTGGTTGCTCTGTAGTATGTCTGTCAGATTGCTCTGTCAGTTTTCACTATTGGTTTGCACTATACTTAACATTTTATGGTTACATCAAGTAAACCTAACTTTTGGTGATATTTTTACTAATGGTTCCAAAACTATTTTCCTTTGTATACTAATGGCAAAAATATTTCATCAATCTCCCCCTTTGACATTAGTATCAAAAACTCATATATGCAAAAATGTTTAGTATTTACACCATGTGTTTACCTTTTCATTATGACTCCCCCTATGTGTATGCATTAGTATAGTATATGTATATTTTCTTTTGTATGTACATATCATTTCCCCCTTTGAAGAACATATCATTTCCCCCTTTTTGATATTAAGGACAAAGTTGTATAACTTACAATTTGTCAAAATTGGCAAAAATGTATAACTTACAATTTGTCCAAAATGTGGGAGTGGGATTTTTGAATATCCTCCATTTGCTTGTCCCATTGTTCTTTGAGGTTCTCAAGTTTCATGATTTCTAGAGAAATTCTTGCATGCATATCATAAATGTTATCTATAACTGACATTTCTGGGGTGGAAATTAATGTTCTTGTCATAGTCATATGTTGGTGCAATAATGTGAGATTTGGTAGAAGTAGAGCCTGGAGCTCGGTTACCTCATCTCTCAATTTTGATTCTACCTCTTGTATCTCTTGTCTCAACTTCTTTTCTTTCATAATCTATTCTAAATGCAACTTGATGGCATTGGTATTGTTGTAGAGACCTTGTGCACTAGCATGTAGATTTGCATCTATGTTTGTAATCTTTTCACTATTCTCCTTAGTGAATTTTTCTAATGTGCATAATTTTTGAATCAAGTTTATAACTTCTAAAATGAGTGGTTCCAATGTATTGACCAGTTTAGATAGCTTTACCTTGTGTTCTACCACTTCTTAGCTAATTTTATCAGTTAATTTGAATTAGGGTTTCTACTTTGCTTTTTCTTTTGTAGCCTTCTCTACGTCCACATTTTTTGATGTGAGTGAATTGATAAGAATAGACAATTGATCAAGTATAGGAGAAATTTGATCAATGTTAGCATTAGGTACAATCTGCATCAGTATGTTCTTGGTTGTCTCTAGTACTTGGGAGTCCTTGTGCTCCTTTTTATGTTTATCTTGAATAGCTTTTCACTGACACAACTCTCCATACTCGATGAGAGATTCATAATCCAATGTAGTTGGATCACATTTTGGTATCTCTATAATCTCATCAAGTATTACCTATAGTTTGTTATTTTTGTTGTTCTTCTTGTTCTTCTTTGAGATGGCACTGGAAGCAGGGGAATTTATAACCATTACAAGTTCTTTCTCTAGTTCTTTGCCTCTTAGTTCTTGTTGAGGAGGTGTGTTTCCTATTTTCTTCTCATGCTTGACCTGTTGGTCGATAGTGGACATCTCCACATCAATGATTGCTTTATTTTCAACATCTCCTTTGGTATCCTTAGGAGTGGAATCACCTTTCTTTTCTCCTTTAATTTTATCTTTGTTCTCTCCATCTATTTCCTTCTATTCACCATTTGTGTTTTTCTGCTCCTCTTCACCCTTATCCTCGGTTAAGCTTGTATCAAGCTTGGGTGACTTCTCCTTTGTTGAGATGATATTGATGGCTTCCATTAATATTGGCATGTTTCCTGATATATTAACTTGTGCAACATCCTGTTATTCTTTTTCCTATTGCTTTGCTTGTTCTTGCAGGGTGATAATAGTTACACCTTCATCATTCTTTGGGTCATTGTCAGAATCATATTGATTGATATCTTGAATTTTGAGATCTTCAGTATCCTCTAATGATTGAAGTATCTCAGGTATGTCATCCATTACCTTGTTTTCTTCTATTTTCAAATCAATGGGATCAACATCCTCAGTGTTATCTAGGGAAATGTGCTCAAGGATTGTACTTTCTTCCTTTTCCTCGGTGTGATCTGTCTTGGTGAGACTTAGTACTTCCTTTTTGGGGCATGAGTCCTCCTTAGGTACTTCAAGGATTTCTTTCCACTTTTCATCAGTTTCTTTGTCAAGCTCTAATAAGCTTCCCTCTAGTACTTGGTAAGCTCTCATCTTAGCTAAAAATTTCTTTGAATTCTTCTTCATCATTTCATCAATCTCCTCCATTTTAGAATCGGGAGGCATAATTGTTACAAGGGAATTTTCCCTTAGTTGTCTTTCAGTTGTCAGTGCATAAGACCACCTTACTGACAACCTGTCCATGACTTCCTATGGCATCTTCTTGTCAAATTATAGAGTTACATATTTGAAGTTAATCATTGTCTTAATTATAGCTTCTTCAATTTTTTTTGATCCTCAGGTGCTAATTTTAACCATTTTCTAACCTTTGAATCTCATATGCAGCCTATTTTGATCATTGATGCACAAATTTCATCAATTTTCCTAGGGATCTAAGGTTTTTCTTCTTGTGCCCCTTGGTCTTGTTCATCCCTCTCTATGTCTTCAATGTCCTATTTTCCTCTGATGTATCTTCTTTTCCTTGGTGTTTGTTTCTTTGTTTGAGGATTCCTTTTATAAGTCCTCACTTGTCCTTTCTTGATAGGTGGTGAGTCTACTTTTGTAGTTTGACTTATAGTCCTTGATGTAGCTATGGTTATAGGCTTCTTTGGGGGTGGTGGTACATCAGATTCTATAGATTCAAAGTCATTTACTTGTACTTCTTCTTCACCTTTATCGACGGGTGACTATCCCTTGGTGTCTTCTTGTAGTTCTATTTCTTCTTCATCATTTATCGACAACTTTTTCTTAAGTGTCTTTACCATCTTGGTTTTCTTTCTTTCAATCTTCTTCTCCACTAGGCTTGTTTTTATTTTGGCCTTGGACTCTTCATAGGTTCCAAATCTTGGTAATGATTAGTCTAATGGTTCATTTAACAATGCTTCAATGGCATTGGTGGCTTGATCTATGTTGATCTCATAGTCAAGTGGGGCTAACCATGTTGTCCTCGGTACAACTGGTTTGATCAAGGTGTAATCAGTGTCCACCATGAAACAAATATCATCCTTATACTGATCTACCAGGTGTTTTGGTATCCTCATCCTTTTCTGCATTCTATCCTTAAATATAGTGAAATATTCATCCATGACTGATATAAAGTTGTCACCTAGTGACTTAATGAATTCAATGATCTGAATTGTCACTAGTCGGGTAGTGTCCCAGTTGACATTACCGATGGATGGGAAGAAGTTCTAAAAATAGAATTATGTACACAAGAGAATTGATATGAACTTACGTGAATTTTACTTTGTAGATCTGATTGTCCTCATGTTCTCTTCTAGTTTCCTCATCATCAACTCAGACAAATCTAGTTGAACTTCTTCTTGACAATCTTGTAAGCAGTGTCAACTACTCCACTAGAAACACTGTTCAATCTACTAGCCTAAAATAATTTATATCCCATCATGCAGGCACTGAGTTTGATCTCAGGGTCAGTGATGGTGCTCAACTTTAATTCTCTTCCATCCCATTCAGATTTGGTAAAATTCTCAATGTCGGGACAAGATGGATGTTTGAATGCCTTGGCCTTGTCATTTATTAGATAACCAGACACTGTGTGTATTACACCCCTGGTGGTAAGTTTTGGCTCATCCATCCATATCTTTCGGTCATGCACTATGCTTAGTACTAACTGAATCCACTCAGTTTTAAATTCCTTTGGGAATAGTAGGTCATTTTTTATCCCTTTGACTTTGATGTGTTTGTGTTCATCCTTGAGGTCCCCATCTTTTCAAAGCTTCTTGTAAGCTTGTTTGACCGCAGTATATCCTATCTTGGTGATCTTGCAATGTATGTAGGCACATATGTCCTCAATCAACAAAACCCTAGGTGGAATACCAGAAAATGCACCAATGTTGTCGAGTTGTGAAGAAACCTCTAGACATAATTTGTAATGGGGTTCTTCACAAGTGGTGTTCTTGATCATGTTCACCTTCTTTTCCTTGGCATTCTTGATTTTTTTTGCATGGGAAGTGGTTTCCATGGTTTCTACAAATTTATGGTTTTTCCTATAAAATAAACAGTGAGCATGGTGAGCTAAGTTACTTTCTTTGATGTATCTTTGATGAATTTGATGGGGTTGTTGTGAAGGTGCTTGAGAATCTCTACAATCCTTTTTCCTTTGGTTTCTCTCTTCTCTACTCTTTTTTCTCAAATTGTCAGGCGAGAAAAAAATCCTTTCCATTGTCCTTTTATAGACAGTGCCCTAAAAAGGTGCAGTTAACGCTTTACCTACTCCTCGGTGATTGAAGATGGAGTCACTCAGGAACCATACTGGCTTAATCCTTGGTGAAGGTGTGATGCTTGGGGTAAGTGTCAACTCATTTGATCTTTCATATGTTCACCGACAGATCTTGTTATAGTAATGACAACTTGTTTGTCTTTTGTGTGGTTACTGACAAGTCTCGGTTTATACTAGCAACTCAGTTTTTGTATGTTCACTGACAATTTTTGGTATGTGATAACTGACAGGATTGGATTCATAGATTCATAACAAGTAATACCATAATGCATCTTTATTCATGCTAGTTTAGCATATAATCAATGTATAATGGAACTGATGTAAAATATAGCTTAGTATAATACAGTTCCATACTTACTTGTTTTTGTTAGGTGGGGGTGGTGATGTCACCAGATCCATTAGATGATGTGTCACCAATTGCATTGCTTGGTCTAGTAGCTTCATTGTCTGAATCTTTTCTCCACATTTGTTTTCTTATCTTCTTGATATCTTCATGAGTATTTCCATTTGCAAAAGTGCTTGTTTCTATCATTCGGTCTCTGCAGTCTTTCTTCAAGTGTCCAACCTTATGACGGTGTAAGCATGCCATTTTGGGATTATTCCAGCCTCTAGACCTTCTAGTATATTTTCTCATGTAGTTAGCAGCTATGTGACCATATCTTCCACATTTTATGCAATTTACCCAAGTCTTGTAATCCCAAACATATGAGTTACTGACTTTGCTTAGTTTGTATGCATTTTCCTATTCTTTGGGTTCTCATGCTTGTCTTTTCTTTTTACTGCATTCAAGAAGTGTGTACCCATGCATTTTGCAAGTAGTAAAATATTTGTCCATGTAGGATTCCTTCTTTGGTTGTTTCACCTTAGATTTACATTCATATTCTTTATGTCCTTGTTTGTTACACTTATAACAATTTCCTATGAATGTAGATGTGGATTTAGGAATACCTTTAGATTTTCTCCTGCAGACATTTGACATGTGGCCTGGTTTTCCACAATGATTGCATGACTGCTTCCTTGGCCTTAGATTTGTATAGACATCCTTTTGATCAGCTTGGTTAGATGAATCTCCATGCTTGGTATACCCTAAACTGGTATTATTATTGACTCTTCTTTGTCCATTCAGAAATTCATCCATTCTCTTTGTACTATCTTAAGATTTCCTGATCATATCATTGTGTTATCTCGAGATTATCATTTCATGATTTAGTTTTTCATTTTCTTCTTTGAGTTTACCAATAGCTTCTAATTTCCCATTGAGTTCCACATTCAGTCGGTTGGCCTCATGACTCATAAGAACTATTTCATTAATGATCTCATGATGATGTTCAGTTAGTCTTTATATTTCAGTTTCTCTCTCTTGTAGTTTTTCAATGATCTTACTTTTGTCATCAAAAGCCAATATTATCTCTGATTCAACTTGTCTAGCATTATTCATCACATCGATCATTCTTACCATCTATTTCTCTTGACCAATTAGTTGTATCTTGACTTGTACTTTTAGATGTTGATTGATTTCAGTTAGGCTTGTGATGCTCCCTTCTGATGTGTCTAATGTATTTATATATATAGATCTTGATGACTCAAACAAATCAAGTATCTCTTCTTCATGATAGTATTTTTCATTGCAATGAGATTCCATATCTTTTCTTTCATCTAGTAGTTCTCTCATCTTGATTCTAGCTGCTTTGTATTTCTCATAGAAGATCTGTATCTCCAACTTTTGATTCTCAATATTCTTGTCTAGCTTATAATTTTCCATCGTATGATCTTTATCTCTAAAGTGATTAAACTTTTCAAAATAAGAGATCTAGCTCTGATACCAATTATTGGAATAATAGAATGTGTGTACTGAGAGGGGAGGGGTGAATTAGTACCCTTAAAATTTTTATATCAATTAACCTTTATCCTTTAGTAATCAATTGCTTTCTTTACGGACCATAGTTCTATTCTATCTTATGCATGTAATAGTATAACTAAAATGTAATATGCATGTAAAAATTCATAGAAACATTCATGAAATGTAAGTACACATGAAACAATATTTGGTAACGTATAGAACCCCTATTAGAATGTAAAAACTGCGGTGGGGATGACACCCATAAAACTTCAATATCTGCAAAATTGAAGGGGTCGGTTAAGGCTTACAAGTTTGATCACTTTTGATGATCTTCCCTATTAGGAATAATTTTGAGACTGGTTAAGGTCTACTCTGTTAAGATATTTAGCAACACAATTAATTGTACACTCAGTTAAGAGATTTACAAAAGGATTGTTAAATCCACCTTTCCAAAGGATTTCTTGTATTTACTACACCTGTTAGAATGTAGTCAAAAATACTTATTGACCTAAGTATATAAAATCTAGAATTGCTGAGTACAGATCCATTAAAGTTCACAATGTATAAGTATCACCTATTGTGATTGATCAATACCTATTTTCTGCTCCTTGGTGGCCTTGAATCTTGTTCTGATAAATTGATTTCATCTTTGTCTGTTCTTGTGCATGAAAACTCTTGTCTGATCCTTAGATGCTCTATGTGGCTACAATCATCATGGAGAAACTTGTTCTATATAGGTTATGCATCTATTTATAAAATGTTCTTGACCTATTTTAGTTTCATGTATTACAATGATAACTCTAGATCAAAGGTTTACAACTTGACCTTGATCTTTAGTTTGCATGTTTTCAATCAGTTAGACTGATTAAAATAATTTACATGTGCTTTACTTGTCCCTCAAGAAATGGATTTAAAGTTATGATTTAATCTAAATATAAAACATAAGTGTTTTATCTGACGTGTAAGTTAGATCCACATTTCTTGGAATAAAAATGTCTCTCGGTAGACTGGTGCTCAGGTTGCTCTGTAGTTTGTCTGTCAGGTTTCTCTGTCAGTTTGCACTATCAGTTTTCATTGTCAGGTTACATTGTACTTAACATTTTTGGGTTACACTGTAAACCTAACTTTTGATGATATTTTTACCGACGGTTCCAAAAATGTTTTCCTTTGTATACTAATGGGAAAAATATATCATTATTGAGACCACTTGTTTATGGGATAGAAATGAAGACACTTGGTTATGGCATAAAAGGATATGTCATGTGAGTTTTGACAACATGGTTAGGATGAGAAAGAAAAGGAAAGTGAGAGGCTTACTGAGCATATCAAATCCTGGCCATGTTATGTGCAAGAATTGTCAAAAAGGTAAAATGGGAAACTCTATTTTCAAGACCAAAACCTTTTCATCTAATTATATTCTAGAGTTAGTCCATACTAACTTATGTGGACCAATGAGAAAAAAGAGATATTATGGTGATAGATACTTCATTCTATTTTTTGATGACTATTCTAGGATGATGACTGTTATGTTCTTAAAAGAGAAATATGAAGCATTCAAGATGTTCAAATGGTACAAAGCCATAGTTGAAAAACAAATTGGAAAAGACCTAAAATTCTTAAGATCAGATAGAGGGGGAGAATTTATTTATGATGAATTCACTAACTTTTGTAATGAGCATGGAATTAAAAGATAGGTTGTAATGCCCCGCTAGGGAACCCAGGAGAACTTAACCTAAACATGACACTAAGTTCATGGAATAAATTTTTTTTAAATGTTTACAAACAATATTAATAACAATGCAGAAGCAATACAATGAAGTACATGACATACATGAAATACAACTCATACATGATTAACATTCCTTGAGGGTTCCTTGACGTAGAATTACTTAAACAACTAATCTACAAATATAAATATAAGAACTGACATAAAGGTTACATAATCTGAAAGCAATAACATACATCTCATAATAAAGATTACATATACAACTGATCCATAAGGTATACTACCTAATCAACATCCAATGCACAAGTCACAGGGTATGTAATAATACATAATAATCAATACAATGCATCCTCCAAAGGATGATAACCAGTATATACATATGGTACAAAAAACATCTCGAGTAACTGAACAAGTCTCCAAAAGACTAGGAAGCTGAAACTGCAACAAGGAACATCCAAGCATGAAGAAGAATCCGTTGGAATTTCAATGGTAATAAAAATCACTACCACCCAACCACGCGGAACTAAAGGTCCACTCCCACCATGTTGAGGAGATAGTAACAGGCCCATCACACGGGGTATACAACAAGAACACAAACAAGGTACACATAACCTCAAACTCCATGCAAAGGAAGATCCTAGAAGCAACTTAAACCATAACAAGGAATACTAAACAACACCAGAGATAACTAACACACGTAGGATAACTTAAGCTGTATATAGGGAAGTGTCATCACATAAGTCCAACCTTGAAGGTAACCCTAGTAGTACCTCTTGAACCTAGCCTCCAGGTGACACTATGTGGCTCGGTGATCCTTTTGCGAAGACAAGGATCCCAACTCCCATCCTATCATGCGACAACACTCAAGGCATGGGTAGAGACTCAAACATCTTATTAATTCATTTTAACCCCTTTAATGTAACATATTTTCACTTTATTAAGTAACTTTCCAATGGGTTTACCTAGTAACCTCTTAGAGTCCTGGACCCCCATTGCAAGCCACTTCCCCACTATACACTTAGTTAACCTACCTAGGCTCAAGATCAACACATAAAGATATACATAATCACAAATCGCATCCTACTCATTCAGGAGCACATAGGTTCTCGATATCCACTAACACATCCATAGTATAATCATAAGGCCATAAAGCACATCATAACAGAATTAGGTTGGGTATAGGAAATCAGGACTATGACATCATCATATAAACACAAATGACATTGCATAAAACACCATGCAGAAAGTATAATCCTGAAAATCTCTAGATTAAAGTCCTAGGGTCATCTAACCCAACAAATACCCGAAAGCATAATAACATAGGAAAACATCCAATTCATAGAAACATGCACCCAAAGTACATCATAGTACAATAATCCATATTCAGATTGCATCAAATCAAATATAATGTTAACATAGGAAAAAACAAATTTTTAATTTTTAATCATGCAAATTCATTTATTCATTAAAAATTACTATCGAGACATAATTCCATATACTAGATCGATAAAACATTAACATTTCCTACAGATCTATTTAAAAATAATTTATAAATATATCTAAGAAATAATTACCAATTTCTAGTTATAATTACAAAACTATAAAAATACCATTAAATAACTTTAATATGGTAAATTCTCCTTGAAATAAATACCTCATTAATTTTAATAATTAAATCATCCAAAATAATTCCCCTGGAATAATTGCTCAATCATAAAGCCCTGAATAACCTATCAATTTTAACAACATATTTTAAATTGAGCATTTAATTCTAAATAAGAGTATATATATACATCTATTTATTTAAATAAAAACTAAACAAATTTAAAATATAAATTAATAAATATGCAAGTATATATATAAATATAAGTTATATATATATATAAACACATATATGCAAACTAAATTAAATATCAACTACATAACTAACACATAAATAAATAAATTTAGCTAATCTAAAAATAAAATTTAACAATTAATAAAAAAAAAACACTATATAAAATTGAACCGCATAATAAAATTTTGAAACGCATTTAAAAAATGTTATTTAAAAAAAAAATGCATTGGGGGGGGTCCCTGTGGCCCCCACCCCTTTCCTTACAACCCCGCCCACTCCCTTACGGGAGCACCCGCTGGCAAACTTGTCGTGCGGCGGCAGGATCCCTGCCGTAAAGGCAGGTCCTGCCTCCCATGGCAGGGACTGCCGTGCGGTCTCTACACGGTGATGGAGACAGGGGGTACGGTGGCCCCCACCACTCGCCTCCCCAAATATTTATAATTAAATTTAATTTTTGTTTAAAAACAACATGCGATATGTATTTTTTTTTAATTTTTAATTTATTTATTTTCAGAAACAAAAACTTCACTAAAACAAATTTTTTTCTTTCGTTTTATATTTTTTTGTCTTTTCCCCTTTTATTTCTATTTGACTGGTGTAAATTTAATTTAATTAAATCTGTATTATTTCTAACAGAGAGCCTTCTCTTTTTACCTGATTTTTTTAAAGAAGCATTTTCAAAAGAGGGGGATTTTTTTTTTTTTTAAATTGATTTTTCCAAGAGAACATTTGCAAGGGTCATATTTAATTTAATTTTTTTTTCAACTATAGTTCTAACTATAGGATGATCTAATTTTTCATTTTCTAGGAGATTCATAAGGATTTATTCAACAAAATTTTGACAACACTTCCGTACTAGGGTGATATAAATTTTCCTTTGAAAATCACGGATCTAGGTTTCCATAAACACATATTTCAACATTGATTTCAAACTAGAAACCCTAATACCCTTTTCCATTTAAAGCTATAAAATGAAAGCCTTTATGCCCTCAAACACAGATCTGACATGCAAGCTTGAATAAACACAAAATTGATCTAAAACATATTTTATCAATTGAAACCCTCAAACACAAAATAAACAAGGAATGATCAAACAAAGGATTCTTAGTTCTCTGAATGCATAGAAGATAGGGATCTGAAAAACCATAATTGACATGAACAAGACCCTACCTCAAAATTTGTTGAAGAACACACAATGCAAAATCCAAGCAAGGAGAATTCCAAGATTATGCTCCTAATCCAAGCACACACCCAAAGCTCCCCAAAAATGCTCCCAAAAACCTGTTATCTTCCAATGAGAGAAGAATCCCCCTAATGAGGATCCATTTCCCCTAATCAAGCAAACCCTAAAGCCAACATAGTCAGTTAACTCATAAAAGGACTCCTCTCCAAAATTGAAAGAAAATAACAATTAATAATTAAAATATCTAATTACTTGCATAACTCAACTTTGACTCCTAAATTCAAGTTGAGATCTCTTGAGTTTGAAAATACTTTTTCAACCAAATCTTGCACATGTAATTAATAAAGTATTAATTTAAATAACTTAAATATTTACATTACAATAATCCATGCAACTAAATATTTAATTATTTAATTAAGCATAAAATCATATTTACTCTAATATTCAATTAATTATTTAATTAAATATTAATACTCAACAATTGTACTTTAATTAAACTTTCAATTAAACATAGGTATTTAATTTAATTTTTGATTAATTAAATACCCTATATTTAATAATTAATTGCCATAATATTCAATTAAATAAATAAGATGATATAACACTCAAATAATCATATCAAGCACCTGAAACCGAAAACAAGCAAAATCAAACATGCTCAAGGAAACGGATACACAAATTCCTATCAACTATACAAATTCGGTCAGGGTAGTCAAAATAGATACTTGTCCACTAACTAGGACAATTTGGTTTAAGATAGGATTTGGACCTGAAAACTATCTCCCCTCTCTTACCATTGAGACTAATGCAATAGGGCACACTCACTCCTACCAACTCAGGGAAGATGTAGCATGGTACCTGCAAACCTATCATCCCAAAGATGAACATACATGCATATATCATATAGAAAACAATGGTTGAGACTAGGTTATTGTGTGGATCTCGCTGAAGCAAGTAACTACAACTTTGTCCCATACCATACCAGGCACATCAAACAGTAATGAAAACATACAATAATCCATGTGCATATAACTCTAAGGTCAGTATTGTCAGAAAACCATAATCGAAATGAAATCCTAACATGTACATAAGCATCATTAAACAACCATAAATCACATATACACAAAAGATATACATACTAACAATGGATCAATAACATACTGAAATGTAACACATAATATCATCTAAACCATCTGATTAAATCAACACATACATCCAAAATGCCTAAAAGAGTTTGGCATCCACAAACTGAAAGGCAACCTAAGAGGTGGGTATTACATAGGTTTATGCACAAAGAACACCATAGAAAAATGGAATTGTTGAAAGGAAGAATAGATAAATTATTAACTGTGCCAGAACATTGATGATTGAAAAAGGCATCAGACAAAAATTTTGGAGAGAAGCTATAAGTACTGTTGTCTACACACTGAACCGAGGTCAATTGAAGAAAGACACAATGAAGACACCTTATGATCTCTGGTATGGATACATACCAAATGTGAGTTACTTTAGTATCTTTAGAAGTCAATTTTATATACATAAAGATGATAGAAATGGAAAACTTGATTCTAAAAGTGATGAAGGAATATTTCTAGGATATTTTACAAAAAGCAAAGCTTATATGTCTGAACTTATCTTCTAAAAAAATCATTGAGAGTGCAAATGTTAAAGTGGATGAATATGCTGAGAAAAATAATGAGGAAATAAAAAAGGAGTTGAAAGATCACAAAAAATTAATCTACATTGAATAACTTGACACCTTTCCCAAGCAATAGATCAATGCAACTGAGCAGCAGGCTGCTCACACCAAGAATCATGAAATTGCTCACAATGATGAACCAAGTGATGATGAAGATCATAACGAAGATCAAGATGATGAACGTGGATTTGAACCTGTACTTTCTAAATATGTCAAAAGACATCATCCATAGGACTAGATCATTGGAGACAAAAGAGCGGGAATGAGAACAAGAAGTAAGTCACTTAACACTAGATGCTTGATTTGTGATTTTGAGCCTAAATCTGTTAATGCTACACTTGAGAATCGAGAATAGATTAGTGAAATGAATGATGAGATTGAATAGATTAAGAAGAATAAGACATGGAAATTACTACCAAGACCGAGTGACAAAATTTCATTGGCACCAAATGGATATTCAAAAACAAACTCAATGAGAATGGAGAAGTCACAAGGAACAAACAAGACTGGTATGAAAAGGGTATGCACAAGAAGAAGGTATTGACTATGGAGAAACCTTTGCACCTATTGCAAGACTATAAGTAGTAAGAATTCTACTTTCTTATGCTACTTTCAAAGGATTCAGAGTATACCAAATGGATGTGAAATCTACATTTCTGAATGGAATACTAGAAGAGGAGGTATACATTGAACAACCTAAAGGGTTTGTGAATCCTAACAAAAGGAACATGGTTTTTAAACTACACAAATCATTGTATGGATTGAAACAAGCACTGAGAGAATGGTATGAAATACTTAACTCTTATCTCATTAGTATTGGATTTATTAGAACAAGTGATAACATTAATTTGTATTTGAAAGGAGATATTGATGATAAGATCTTGATTGCTGAAATATTTGTTGGTTATATCATATTTGGAGGTAATGATATGCTATGTAAATCATTTTATGATGAAATGAGAAAAGAATTTAAGATGTCAATGTTTGGACAGATCAAATTCTTTCTTGGTCTATAGATTCTACAATAGGATGAACCCATCTACATCACACAATCAAAGTACATCAAAGAAATTCTAAAGATATTCAAAATGGATGACTCCAAACCAATTGGAACACCTCTAGAAACCAGATGTGAATTGACAAAGGAAGACAAGACAACTGAGGTAAATCAGACCTTATATAGATCTATGATTGGAAAGCTAATGTATGTTGTACACACTAGACCTAATATAGCACATGTGGTTGGTATAGTTACAATATTCTCTGTAAATCCTAAGGAATCACACATGACTGATGTTAAGAGAATTTTGAGATACCTAAGGAATACTGAAGACTATGGGTTGTGGTATAATAAAGAAAGAAAATTTGAGCTACAATTTTATACTGATGGTGATTGGGCTAGAAACATAGATGATATAAATAGCACAATAGGATTAGCATTCTTTATAGGTGATAGACTTGTCACATGGATAAGCAAAAAGCAAGGATGCATCTCTCAATCAACTGCAGGAGCATAATATGTGGCTGATGCTGCAAATCGCTCTAGCATTGCATGGATCAAGCAATTGCTGAAAGGTATGATAATGGAGATTCATGAACCAATGATTATCTATTGTGATAATACAAGTACAATAAACATCTCAAAGAACCCTATGATGCATGCTAAAAAAAATCACATATCTATTAAGTATCATTACTTAAGGGAACAAGTGCAAGACAAGGAGGTAATTATCATGCCCTAAACTAGGGAAAAACACACACACAATTTTTTTTTTTTTTTAAACGACATAAAACAACATCAACAATGACAACACAACTAATACAAAAAGTGTTGTGGAAAGGTAATGGAAAGGTGGAGTTAGTTTTCGAGTTGCAAGTTATATTCATAGGTTGAATTAGGGTTATGCCACACACAGACACAGAGTTGAAGCATTACTTGTTACACGAGTTACATGAACTCTTGGGTTAGGTTGAAGGAACTATGGTTTTATGTTTAACCATGTGTAGTATCATGATGGTAAATAATTATTAAGAACACAGGTTGAATTAGGTTGACTTAGTAATTACTTTAATTATTAACCTTGATTACAACTTAATCCATTTATATCCATTTAAAATATTCTTATATACCTCATCCAACTCCCCTCGTCCAACTCTTATAGAGATAAATTGTAGGCCTTCAAGCAATTATTGGACCCAAAGCCACCCAGTGTTGTGAAACATGGCTCTGATGCCAAAATGTCATGCCCACAACTAGGGCAAAAGACACACACAATTTTTTTCTTTTAAATGACATAAAACAACATCAACAATGATGACACAACTAATACAAAAAGTGTTGCGAAAAGGTAATGCAAAGGTGGAGTTAGTTTGCGAGTTGCAAGTTATATTCATAGGTTGAATTAGGGTTACGCCACACATGGACACAAACTTGAAGCATTACTTGTTACACATGTTACATAAACTCTTGGGTTAGGTTGAAGGAACTATGGTTTTATGTTTAACCACATGTCGTATCGTGATGGTAAAGAATTGTTAAGAACATAGGTTGAATTAGGTTGACCTAGTAATTACTTTAATTCTTAACCTTTATTACAACTTAATCCATTTATATCTAGTACCAATTCTCCTTCGACATTAACTACTAAATTGAACCTAATACTCAAAATTTAATCTAATTCTATCAACCTAATCAATGAAGTTTATCCTGTAGTTCCCTTGGGAACGAGGGCTTAAATTATCTAACCAACTACATCCCAATAATAATAACCAACAAGGGTATAAGCAACTAGGTTATATCTTTTGTATGTAATTTACTTAACATAGTTGGTATTTTGTCTGCATTGTTAGTACATAAGATAACCATCATAATAATCAAATTATATATGACAATAAACTTGATAGTGTGAGATAACATGAAATGTTATCTAAATGTTGAGGCGGATAAGTTATACTACCATAACAAGGTGTACTAAATCCCCCTTACACATTAAATTAATTAACTCAAACAAATCAATTCATTAGGCCAGGACACTAATAGTTAATTTGCAAATTCACAACCTAAATGGAAACCTATACTAACTAATATTAATGTCTATTTAAATAATTAATCCTTGGATGAAGTAGGCTATAATATGCTATGGAAGACCATTACATTGATTTTCTTCCTTTAATGAATCTATTACACAAAGAATAAGAGCTCTATACAATTGCTAGATAAAGTTTTCAAATATGAATATTACATCACTCCACAAGAAATGAATCTCAATACAAAGGAGTAATCATACAACACTAAAGTTTCTCTCATGCAACTACACCAAAAATGGAGATTTATCCCAAGCTTTTTTCACAATCTTTTTAACTTCAAAATCTGAAATTTACATGAGGATAACCATGGGAAGCTCACCTTCCAACCAAGGTCTCAAGGAGACCACCCCCAAGCTTGGAGAACCAAGGATAAACAAGATAACACATCCTAATTGTCACAACTAACATATATGCACAACACAATAATTAACTCCCAACCAAGGCTTCACAAATGAGTTTTCCAAACCCATTGAAGTAGGGTGAAGGTGGGATTTTCCAAGGAGGAGAATGGCATTGCATTTTCAAATTCCTCAACAAGAGTTTTTCCATGCCTTTCCAAGGCGACATTGACATTCCTTCCATATACACATTTGGTCATTTCTATACCAAAAAAATATTTACAACATGGCGTCATGGATCCCATACTCCATGAAATTATCTCTCTTATCCAAGAGAAGAGACTCTCACTACAATGGAGAGCCCAACTAACCCCTTCACCCAAAGATACTTCTTCCCTTCCCAAAAGGGTGAGCAATGCCTTAAAATCCCATGAACAACACTCCCAATCCAAAAGAACAAGAAATGAAACAAATCCCAAATGCATTCCCAACCCAACACATAACAACAAAATCTACATACAACAACACTATACAAGAATTTACATATATGATGTTGGAAAGTTGACTTCCTGAGGAATCATGACTTATTTTTTGTTGTCAATCATGGCAACAAAGTCATACTAGGTTTCTGTCAAAGATAACTTAGAAGATGAAATGACAAAGTACAAAAAATAGGACAGACAAAGAGATACAGAGATCAGCACATCAGTGCATGTGTTAGAGATCACATTAGAACATGCGTGCTTAGGTATATACTCTATGGTGTATATACATGCTAGATCCATACGCGTAGAGTATAGAACATCAGTACAAAAAAGTTACAGACAGATTAGTAAACCTGCAGTCCAGAAAACAAAGCATGGAAGCCGACTACAGTTTTGATCAGTGTGTATGATTTTATAATGTAATGGCTAAGCACCTTTAGTTATAAGATTGTAATAATTTAATTAATGTTATAGTAAACACACTTGGGCTAAATTGTTCAGAAGCATTATGTATTTTTGTTTTAGGGCCGACTAATGATTTGTTTTGGGTCGCGCCTATTTGGATTTGAAGATATAAGTATGTAATGTAAAGATATTTTACAAGTGTTGATTATTGTTCAAGAAGAAGTTACAGAGGGATAGTATAATGAATTTAGAAGATGATATAGCTCTTTGAAGAAGTAAGAGCATCCACACATACACGGAACTGATCAGACAACAGTGTCACTACAGCAGTTCATTTTTGATATAGTGCATATCAACATCCAGAGGGTTGTAGCCTTCATATTATTTTGGTAGTGAACCTAGGTAGTGAGCCATACACCCCTAATAGGGTTATTGTAAAAGACTCCTAACAGGGTTAGACCTTTAACTAGGTCATTGTACTCAATTTGTAAATACTACTTCTAACAGGGCAAAGGAACTTTAACAGGTTCATTATACCTAGTAAAATATTGTGTGGGTATTAATCCCCAATGGAGTTTTCCTGTGATCAAGGTTCTCTGTAATCATATCATGTGTTATGTGTTCTTATGTTAAGATTCTTGAATGCATATTTGTTTCATGTTTAATTGGCTAAAATATAATTAATAGATAAACACTGATTCACCCCCCCCCCCTTCTCAATGTTTCTAACAATTGGTATCAGAGCTCTGGTCCTCTGAAAGAAGGTTTAACTAGTTGAGGAGATCATGGACTCAGCCGAAGCAAAACATTTGAAAAAGAATCTTGAAGCAGCTCTTGAAGATCCTGATAGATCTGAGAAGGAAAATGAAGAACTAAGATTGAAAAATGATGGCTCTCAAATACTTATTAAAAGGCTAATAAAAGATCTGAAAGATTGTTCTACAAGTGATCTAGGACAAATGGTCAAAAATCTTAATGAAGAGAATAAATCTCTAAAGGATAAACTTGAAGATCTAGAGGAACAGCTTACAGATAGCCAGAACACCATTGAAGACAAGATCAAAGAAAGCAATCAACTGGAAGATGAAATTTTGCAAGAAAACATGAAAGTCTTGGAATTTGAAAACATGAAGAAGAAGTTGGAATTTGAATTAATAGAAGCAAAGGATAAGATTGATAAACTCCACACAAGTTCTAATTTGATTCAATCCCAGCTTAATGCGCAAAGGAAAAAAGGGAACACTTCTGGTCTTGGATTCAGTACAACACAAGATGAAATCAAATCATCACAAGAGAAATAAAAAACACTTGAAACATCTTAAAAAGCTAAGAAAGTGGAAGATACTATAGAGGTTATATCTGAACCACCTAAAAGATAAATCAAGCAAGTTAACAGAACTTTTTATGCATGCAATAAACATGGGAATTTGGCAAGAGATTGCAAAGAGGTAAGACCTTTTCAAGGTTATTGTTACTCCTAGAAAAAGTTTGGTCACAAGGCTATACATTGCAGAACAAGTCATAAGAATCAACATCAATAGAATCACAGAAGTATGAATCAAAACAATCAAAGAAATCAACTCTCAATAAATTTTTAGAACATTACATGTCAAATATGCAACTACAATGGACACACAGCAAAATAGTGCAGCATGATGAGCAAGAAAATTAGACCTCCTATCATTTGTCAGACATGTGGAAAGGCTGGACATATCACAAGGTTTTGTAGATCCAAAAATCATAAACAAGAGGATCTTAAAAAGTCACTATTTGAAGAGAAAGGAGAATTCAATTTTGTCAAAGCAAATGAAGATTCAAGCAAAATATGGGTTGAAGTTAAGAAGGACAAAAATGTTGACAAAGTAGTTGATGCATCTCCAGTGGACGCACCCTCTACTTCTGCCTAATAGACCTTCTTGGTCTTAGGGGGAGCTATTCTAGCTTAGAACACCTATGCAATTGGTGTGCTCACTTTAGAGTATGTGCCTTTGAATTCATGGTTAAAAGTACAGATTACAGTTATATGCATTCACGCATTATCTGAATTGCATCAGGATCAAAGTTTGGAAATCTCTATGTATGGTTGCAAGCATTAAATGTGGCAGATCATATAAAAAGAAGTTCATAGTCGATCATTTTCACAATTACATTTGAGAGCACAAAAATTGAAGAGAATTAGAGCACTAAGACATCAAAGCATGGAGGCATAAACAATTTGGCAGTTGGAACGAACAGATAATCAGTTTGAAGCAGAGCCCTAGTCGTCGCGCCATTTCAAAATTTCGTGGAAACCCTACATAAGAAAATAACAAGTAAGTATGGTGACCCCAATTGTGTTTGATGTAGTAGAGAGGAAGAGGTTTATATTTAAGAAGCATCCATTCAAATCCATACTAGATGATGTGGAAGGGGCTTTCTCCAAAACCCCGCTTGGCATTGTTCACGTGGAAGATATCTGTGCGTACATTTACTGTAAAAAGGAATCATTAGGAGATGATAATATAGCTTCTCACATGGCATCAATGCTAAATAAGGATTTCACATTCAAGGATGAATTTGTGCACCTACAATATAACCTATTTTTGAGTATCTGAATGCACATGAGTTTGAAGAACCAGAATGGGTAAAGATTATGTTAAGTAGAATTCATGATGATCTCTTTTAGATTGGTGATGTTCCTGTCTATATCACTACAGAGTTAATCCATTAGTTAACTGGACTTCCAATGACTAGACCAGTATTTCCCACTGGTAAAGATGTAAAGAAACAAATTGAGCAAGTTTGTTTGTCCAGGAGTGATAGGCGCAGAATGACAGTTGACCCTATCAAGGAGGATGACATCAAACTCATGACAATGATACTTGGATACAAGTTTCAGCAAGCAAGAAGGTTGAATAGTGTCTCTATAGCAAAAATCCTTGCAGCTATTAGAATCGTGAGGGATAACACCCAATACAATCTATGTGAGATCTTGCGTGATCAGTTGATTGAAAATATCATAATCATCAAACATGACAAAAGAAAAACATTCAAGTTTGGATCTCTAATCATCTATTTATATCACCATATAGTTGGAAAGGTTGTAGACCTTTATCTAGATAAAGGAAAACCTATAATGACTCGGATATCTCTTAAAGCCACAGTAGAAAGCAGTGCAAGAGATAAAATTGATATGGACATAAAGATATTTAGGGTCAAAATGCAGAGCAGGTTCAGACTATCTGAGAAGATAGTTGAAAAATATAGGGATACAATATGCTTTATGGTAGAGACAGATTGCACATGCATGGAGGTTGTTGAGACTAGAACTAAGTGGATTCATCCACTAGGGTATGAGGTAGAAGACCATGTGTTAGAAGGATATGCACAGGTCTTATTGTCAGCACCTAAAGACCCTAATGAACCTAGATTGGGCACCTACAGAGAAAAGACCGACAAAGTGGATATTGAACTACAAATTGTTGTTAACAAAAGGAAAGAATCCAAAACTACATCCAACATTATGAGAAAGCATGGAGTCACTCAAGAAGATTTGGATAAGGAAAAAGAAGCCAAAATTGCTAAAGTTAAAATTGAGAAAACTGTTGAAACTCAGAAGAAGAAGTAGAAGAAAAATGAGGAAAGTACCACTGCGCCTACTACCAAAATTGATCTAGATACATCTCCACCTTCTGTACATAGTAAGAGACCTAGAGGAAGGAAAGAAGTGGCTACAAATCATCCATCCTCAAGAGCCACACAGAGCACAGCTAAGATTGTTCAAGCTCCACCTGAGGTAGGATTTAGACCCAGTCTAAATATTTTGAGGAATAGGGTTGTAAATGAAGGGAGATTAGATACATTATCAAAAGTCTATGACATGTATCAAGAGATGGGTAAGACTGAGATACACTCTATGATCATATCTCATATGATCAAGTTGAAGAATTCTGTTCTTGAACTTAAAACAGTAATACCAGATAAGTTATGGAACATACTGGAGATAATGAAAAGACATGCTATTGAAGAGGACATGAAGATTAGAGAAGAAACTTTGGATACTCTTCTTCCTATTTTTTCAGATGATGAGAAGGATATTCTATTAGATCTGGTGAAGCCTCATCTCCATAGTAAGACAAGGACTCTATAAATTATGAACAAGGAGTATGAACAGATTGGTAAGGAGACTGAAAAGGCATTTGTACAATTCTTTATGGACACACATATGTATCCACCAATGGTGCCTACACCAAAAGTTACCCCAACTCCTACTAAATAGGTTACAACTCCAAAAATTCAAACTATGCCTACAACAGGTCCACAGGATTCAACACCCATAGTGACAATGAATTTTGAGATAGCTAAAGATACAGAAGATACTATAATAGTTGACAATGTCAAGATATCTATGACAACTTCTGATAATGATATGAATAAGGTTGATGAAGCAATGAACATAGATGACACATCTCTACAATAGAATGAA